>JAPKLX010000043.1:1170821-1204626 GCA_026898415.1 Leonotis leonurus | reverse complement strand
CATACAAAATAAGCAACTACTTTATTACATTCAGATTAATTATATAGTGATTTAAACTAATGCTTACTTCTTATTTCAATATTACTATGGTGAATTAATAATATGCATTGCTTAAAACAAAAATTGGATGTTGTTTATTTCTTGACTTTTTATTGCAAATATGAATTAATATGCCAATTTTCTTTTTAAAAAAGAAAACTAATTCCCCCACTACATATATATGTCAATGATCATACTGTATGCTAAATATTCAAATAGCAACAAAAATGCAGCAAGTAAAAGGAGAAAGTTCATTCATGTGAGAGCAGAAGGATTAAAGTTTATCAGAGGTTTCACTTGTTGCCATGAGCTTCCGAAATCAGAAAATAGAGATTAGAATGATGTCAAGAATTAGATATTACTGAAATTCAAATCACATATTTGGTAGACAGAAAAAAAAGATAACAGATCAATATCCAGTAAATTCAAAAGGCATATGACTTCATGATTCACGCTTTCTATACATAAAACTTTAGGCATATTTGATGCACATAGGTATGTGTTTGTGTGAGTAATGAGCATAGATTCCAGAGACATCATAACTAGATTACCATCTCAAGCTCTCTCAACTGCACATGGAGAGAGAGATAGAGGGCACACAATATTTAGTATTCATTTCTACTGTGATACTTCTCTCTCTCTCTCATGGTTCAGCGTTATCCACCCCACAAAATCCAAAAACTAACACTTCATACAATTATTTCAATTCCCCCTAATTCGTATATAAAACTATAACATTGACAATAATTCCACCACATTCCAATATTCCGATAGCAAAAAAAGTACAGAAAGTATAAGAGAAAAGAAATTATGTTCAGAAACATAAAAGCAAGCATAAAGAAAGAATACAAGCAAAAACTCACCAGATTAGTTCCACCAACGAAGGGGGCGTGCGTAGGGATTATCAGTCACCAACGGAGCACAGGTGGAGCGGCGAGGCATGACGCTGCCACCAACAACGGGATTGAGAACCCTAGTTCGCAAAACGCAAGTAAATTGTGAATAATCACACCCAATATGTTCACCTTGATGAGAGGATTAAGAATATGTGAAAAACACAAGCTAAAATTCACCAGAGAGAGGGGATTAAGGCTGGAGAAAGTTTCCTGTGAAACAGATATGAACGGCGGCTATGTTTGGAGAAAAAGAAAAGACATATTATTTATTTGATGTATCTAATGTGCCATCTTATTATAACTTATTTGACTAATTTCCTCAATAATATATATTGGGGAATTTAATAAAAAGTCTTTCCAAATAAGTGCCCCAATATGTAGTTTTTGTTGTAGTGTTTCTATAATTAATTCGCGGGATTAATGGCAGATCTCAAATTCAGTTGATTAATTGTTTAATTTCTATAACTAGTTTGTGCACTCGTGCTATGCACGAGAATATATTATTTATCAATAATTTATGCATAGAGATATTTAAAATAATCGAAAATGATGTAATCAGATAATAATTGGTGGTTTTAGAACCTTAATCATAAACGATGGTTCGATTTCAAATCATGATTGTGTAGAGGACGGTTCAGTTATAATTTCAAAATTTTGAAACCATGATCAGCGATCCAAACCAGTAACTTCAATTTATTTTATCCAATTCAATTTATTTTCTTATTTGTAAAATGTATTTTTATATAATTCACAATAACACATTAAAATTTATGAATATATTAATAATAAAATAAATTAAAAATCAAAATTTAATTTTGAAATTTGGAAATTAATAAAACTTTATGATTTTATATAATAATATAATAATATTTAAATTTTACTTTATAGTCATTCTAATTTTAAAATTAACAAATAAAACGAAATTAAAATTTTGAAAAGTTAAATAATAATATAAATTATTACGTAATCATAATAATAAGAATTTGTAAATTTTCATATATATTAGTATTAATTTTTTAGATAGTTCATAAATATAATTCTAGTCGTTCTATACGGTTCGATTCCAAATCCTGAACTATCTTAAAAACGATTTGGTTCTGATTTTGAATATTCGAAGGAGTTAGGTTCCAAACTACAATCATGAGCACTTCTACTTCTGTAATTTTATAAATTTTAATTGGTTTAAATACTAATAATAATTAATTGATCATATACTAAAATTAACATAGTCATATTTATAGGTGTTATAATTTTTAGTTGTTTGAGCAATTTTTTAATTAATATTGATCTACATATAATTTATCTTACAAAGAGTTGATTGTCTAAAAATATCTCTCATTGTGTTAACTAAAAATAAATATGAACGATTCATATTTTTATATTATATTATTTTTTATTATTTTATATTTAATAAAATAAAATAATTTTAAATATTTTCTCTAAAAATATTAAGACATCCATTAAAAAAAACTTTATAATGAGCTTCTATGCATGGTCTCAATTTATAATGGATTGAGTTTCAACTTTCATGCATAATATTAAAACATATTATAAAGAGTATTCAACTTTATAATTAGGAGCATTATAATTTAGTAAAATATATTATATGTATAAGAATATGTATACATATAATTATTTTCAATTTACTAATGTGTTATAATTTTTATATTAAATTTATATTTTATATAACATATATCAAATTAAATGTATTGTCGAGATCTTTAATTTAATATGCATAATATTACAAATATTTTTACGAAGAAAATAAATAATTTTAGGAGAAATGTGTTATAGGAGAGAGAAAATAATCTATAAAGTTTTAAAAATTAATAAGCTAAACGCTAAACATAAACCAGATTCAGTTGTACATGTATATTATGATTTATTCAATGCTCATGTTATCTTTTAAATTTAATAGTTGTAGGATTATATTTGCCATTGAAATTGAAGATATTTACAAAATTTGTCACTCAAATTGATTTCAATTGGAATGCTTCATGTTTTATATATATATAGATTAATACATAGCATTAATGACCGTATCAATTAATTTTTCAATTTATGATACACGACAATCTATGATAATAAAGCAGCGTTTTTGGTAATCACATTTATTTTATGAAATCATTAATTTAAATATTGCATTTAAATTAAATTTACATCCAAAAAATTATAGTTTTGTCACATGAACCTTGAATTAAGGAGAGAACTTCAATATGTAGTCCTTTAATATATTATATAGATGATGTCAAAAATAAAATGTTTGCTTAAAACTAGTTTTTATTAAACGTAATACAAAATAATTCAACTTTATTTTTTTCTTAAATATATAAATAAATAATTCATGTCATCTTCAAGAATAAAAAGTAAAGAAAAAAAATGAAACTTTTATAATTTATCAATTATTTCAATTAATTAGCCTATAAATATTATGAAATGAAGTATAAGAAAATTAGGCTCCACTTGTTTTAAATTAATTAGACCCACAAACATAAAAGAAGGCATCTAGAAAATGTGAAGAGTACATAAAATAATACCAGCGATGTGAATTGTTATTTGCTTAATCAAAACAAAAAATGAGACAACCGAATGCAATTGGTAATATTTTTGGAGCCTTAACTTTTCAGGGGCCTGAGGCGGCTTTCTAAATGGTCTCATGTTAATCCTACTCTGATAATAATCTTTTTAAAACAGTTTTACATGAAATTTTCAATTGCTTGATTTGCTATACTAGCAAGCTTCAATGATGCTGTATATATGTTTTGAGAGTGCTAGTAACTTTGACTACTCTATGAAGGTTCCTATGCTGATTATTATTTGTGCTTTTATTAGAATTCTTGAAGCAAAAGTTACATCTTTGAAGGACCTTAATCCAATTTGGACATCAATTTTGTTCAATAAACCCCATTACATTTTTTTTTGTTAAATTAGAGTGTCCAGTACCATCACTTATGTTTTCTTTTATTTTTAGTGCATTATTTAATATATTCCGCTAGCCATAATTCTCTTCACTCGATTGCTTAAACGCGATTTTGCACATTGCAAAGATACAACAAAGAATTTAGTCTCTTTAATCTGGAAAAACAAATGCCTAATATGTTCTTGCAGTACCGGTCACTTGGTTGGCGTGAATGTGAACTGTATGTCAAAATTGCAGTTCGTCCATCAATATTGTCATTTGTAGGTAAATTATGAGGACTCTCGTCGCTTTAGCACCCAACTTTATATCTTATTATATGTAACATGTGGAATTGGAAACATTGCTGATGTATATGATAATTTTGTTCTTATGGAACTCATAGTGGTGCTATGAGTCATAATCATAACATCCCTTGTAAAACACAACTTTGTATTGGTATTGTAATTTATAGTTCCATGTGGTTTTCTAGCAGACATTGTCTTCAAATTTATAGCTTATTTGTTGTTGAACCTTTTATAGTGCATTTCGTTATCAAATTTGTCTTCAACTGAGTATATGTCATGTCTTGGCTCCATAAAATGATTTTAGAAAGGGAAGAATTATGCTGTTTTGAGGTTGAAATCGCAAAATGCACAGTTAATTTTAGAGTTGGAAGAATCATGATGCTTTTAGGTTGAAACGGACTTAGATAAGCAATAGTGTAGAATATGAGAAAGCTTTAGGGTGAAGCTTAATTTCATGATGGAAAAGAATAAAATGGCATAAGAAGTTCTCCTTATCAGAAGCTCTTTAGATAAGAAGGAACAATGTGATTGTTATTATTGAACACATTTTAAGTGAACCCTCCATATTAGAGCCATGCACAATTCTCTTTTGCTAGAAAAGTACTATGTATTTGTCATAGAAATGTTCAAATTTGGTATCAAATTATGATCATGGAGTTACACATGTATTTCCTTTGGCCACATAGTAGTCTCCCGCATATCTAAAACATAGAAGAACAATTTAGTAAACTTGCTATATATGTTCTATTACTTGTTATTATTTCATGTCTACATACGCTTCATTCATATTTGAGTGGAGAATTTTCATTGGTGCTGGTAGAATATTCTTTACGATTACAATGTTTCTGTAAAAATGATAGTTTTGTTCATAGTCAAATATGTGAATTTGGATAACAATACTAACCTGGCTGGCAGACGACATATGCAACTGGTGGTAAATAGAGGTGTCCAAAATAACCGGGCGGACCGGGAACTAAACCAGAACCACCATTTTCGAAATTAGAATCGTAAAAACGGTTCTGAACCAAAATCATGTTATTCGATTACTGGTTCGGATCCGATTCCAAATTCAGAATCAACGGTTCCCGGTTCGAATCATGGAACTGACTGATTTTTCTAATTATATATTTATATATTGTTTTGAAATGCCAAAATTATAGATAAAATATTAAATATTGAGATCAAAATTGCAATATTACTTTCTCCCCACCTAAAATACAAGTCGTATTTTTTTCTTTCTGTAAATCTTTTTGTAAATTATATATTAGTTACATTTTATTATTTAGTAGGAGCTGTATTTTAATGTTTTAAATTTTTATGATTCGTAAATTGTTTGTAATTTGTAAATTATAAGCTACATTTATACAAATATTATTCTTACAATCTCCTCCCTCATTTAGTTTTTACCTAATTCAACAACATTGTAATAAAATTACTAATAATAACTCAATATAATTCAACATTTTAAGTTATTAATAACTTAACAATTTAAAAAATTATAACTACTTCAAATAAATTAATTATATAATGAAAAATTAAAACTCCATATATTTCTATAATTAAAATAAAAAAAATGGTTCAAAGTGAAATTGCATAACCGACAGTTCCAGACCGAACTGGGAATCACGGAACCCAATCAGAACAAAACCATTTAACATATTTCACTGTTCAGTTCCAGACTTTTGGAACCGTGGAATCACCGATTCAGTGTAGTTCGATTCGAACAGTGAACTGTACTGTTAACACCTCTAATGGTAATGCGGATGATAGTGCACTACAAAAAAAATTATTTTAGCAACGGAATTTTTCCGTTACTAAAACAAGAAATTACGTTACTAAACGTTTTAATAACGGATTTGTAACGGATATATCCGTAATAATATCGATGGTTGCTAGAAAATTTAACAACGGAATGTATTCCGTTACTATATATAACAACGGAATTGTAACGGAATTTTCGTTTCTAGAATGGTTTCTTCTATTTTAGTAACAGAACTGTAACGAAAAATTTTGTTACTAAATTTTTAATAACAGATAATTCCGTTACTAAACTTTTACAAAAATTCCGTAACAATTCCATTGTCGATCCATTAAAATTTAGAAACGGAAAATTTTTCCGTCACTATTCCGTTGCTATATAATGCATTTTTTGTAGTGGTGGTTGCTCTCTAATCTCTCACTAAGTCAATTCTTGAAAGATTTTCTTCATTTCTAATGAAAACCATAATAATATTGGACAACCGTGTCAAATCCTCATGTATTTATCACAATTATATTTTTGATATCAGAAAACTATATGGCTCGCGCAGCACAAGGGCCGTTTTTAGTGTCTCTAACGCTTCAAAATATCAATTGGTTTAACTTCTTGTTTGTGGGTTGCAGAGTTCTTATATAATGTCCAAATTTGCTAGATGTAGCTCTTAGTAGTCTGAGATTATATGTTATGTGAGTGGCAGTAGTATAACATAGACGAAATTCAAGTTGCAATTGTTTGGCTTTAACAATAATAGATAGAGACTATGATGATATGCCATCTGAAAAGGTTATAATTTGCAGTTTAATGTGATTTGATGTTGCTTGTTGTCATCATATGTACACTTTTGTGATAACATAAGTTCTTTGCGTGTAGGCGGGAGTTGCGGTTTCACATGTTTTGCTTACTTAGTTGCCTATTGCTTGCTGCCCATATGCATGTTTCTCTTATATTTGGTAAATTATTGTTGCGCTATATTAGATTTTCTGGTTTATTTGTTTTTTGATGTCCCACTTTTGTATATAACCTTTTTTTCCACATTTATTTTCATTCATATTAGTTTAACTTAAAATATTTCAATCATGTTGTTTATAATGAATTAGGGTCTTAAGTTTTTTTTAGTATTTAACTTCAAAAATTTAATTAGTAAATGATTATTCCATGAATAGGTTATATTAAATTTCATTTAATAGTAAGTTATTATTAATAATTATAAGTTCGATCTTAAATATTTGCGTCTTTCTTTAATTAGGTCTTGGTAAAACTTTAATAGCTCGGGTAAATTTCTTGATGGGATTAGGTAAATATTAATGATTTGGACTATTGTATATTTGTTTTAACCTTTTAACTATGACTTTACAATTAATTTATTTTACATGAGCGACAAAGAGATTCACCTTTATAAATATTTCATCTTTTGATTTATCTAAATATGTAAACAAATTTCATCTCAATTAGTCTTTAGGCAATAAGTACATTGGTAGGCAAAAGATAATATTTATGTTCTAGACGAAATATAACGCCATATTTATGTTATTGTCCGTGGATTTTCTTCGTCATATTACGGTGCTCGTCCCTTAAATTTTCACGCTATACATACTCTTTACGTTTCATTAATGTTGATTTATTATCCTTTTTGAGTTATTTTATAATTGTTGATTTGTTTGAAAAATAGTAAAAAGAAATTCTTTAAAATTTTTGGATCCTATTACCTTTTCATCTAGTATTGTTAATAACAATTTATTCTAATAACATATACTCCCTCCGTCCCGCTAGATTAGAAGCATTTTCTTTTTTGGGACGTTCCGCTAGATTAGACGCATTTACTTTTTGGTAACTTTTACAACTTAAAAGTATGTTGGCCATAGTTACCAAAAGTAAAAATAAAGCAAATATTGATTTCTGATCCAAAAACAAATGCTTCTAATCTAGCGGGACGGAGAGAGTATATGTTTTACATAAAAATCATCCATTATGTAGAAAATATTAATAAAATTGGTCATTTGCATATGACATATTGATTATTGGTTTTAATTAGATAATACAACTAAAACTCCTCTTATCTATTAGTTAGTTTTAGGTTTTTTTTATAGGAGTAGTGGTGAGGGATGTTTGGAAACTCCGGGAGCAGCAGTAGGGTGGACCTCCGATATAAGCGTATTAGCCGATCTTGGTCCAAATGACGATGATGAAGTCATCCAGCCAAACCTCAAGGTGACAAGCCCTTTAATACTCTCTTCATTCGATTTATATTGGCACATTTAAATGAAATATTTTATTATTATAATAAATTCGATTAAATAAAAAATATGTTAATATAAATGGGACTAATGTAGTAGTATGCTTAGTAGATAAATAATACTAATTTTTTAATAAAAAAAGTCATTAATTCTCAATTTTCTGATTAGAGTTTATTGATTAAGATATATTTAATATTATTCATAGAAAATAATAAAAAATAAAAAATATAATTACATGTATGCTGATGTGACATTACGTGACATTACCATATTAATCGTGTGCACGTTAAGTTTGGTCGCCATGGATGGTGGAGTGGTCATAAACTATATCAATGCATATTCATCTTTATTTATTATGTGAATTAATATAGTACGTGAATTAACTGTATACCATACAGAGATTAGGTATTTCAAATTTGTTTCTTGCCCTTAGAGGGTGTTTGATTAAACATATGTTAAAGAGCTTATAAGATGTCATACCTTAATAGTTGTCAAGGTGTTTGGATAAATTAACTTATAAGAGCTTATAAGATGATAAAGTGTATGATATATTTTAAGCTCTTCATATACATTGGTTGGGGTAAATTTGGTAATAACAAATTATTATTGGGTTATTTATATAATTTGGTTGCAGCTTATAAGTTCATGGATAAATAAGTTGGGATGAAACTACTTATTTTTTTGAATAACTTATAAGCTCCAATAACTTATTTTTACAACTTATAAAACTTATAAACTCTCAAAGAGCTTAACTTATCAAACACTTCCAACGAGCTTATAAAATAACTTATAAATTATTCTATAAAGTTTATACGGACTCACTCAAACACCCCCTTAGTCATTTTATCCAATCTCTCACACACTTATATATATGATTGCCTACATCAAAAACAAACAAATAAATTAGACACTTGGTGGACCGTGACAGAGCTTTGTTGTAAGCAATCAATATTCCCACTTCTCTTTCGCCATCATACACACTAAATTCAAACTTTTAATATCTTACGGCATCATAATTCATACACACTAAACTAAATTCAAACTTTTAATCCAAATGTGAAATAAAATGATGTAAAATAAGAAGATATCTACAATATATTGCAACTACACTAGTCTCGGTTTCTATAGGATAATATTAATTAAAAGTCGTTCTCGTTAGTTGAAATGTAATATATCAATTTCATTTTCATAATTGATGCGGTAATGTTACAAATTACCATAATTTTCATTAACTTTTTGAATACGTCTGCGAACTTTTCGAACGGAATACTATTAGGTTCGAATTCGGTTCGAAAAATTATTCAAGCTCGATTCGAGACTTGAGTTTGATTCGTTTAATAAATAAATAAATTTCGAACGAACTTTTATCGAGGCAAAATCCAAATAATTCAAGAATAGTTTGGTTCGGAACATCAACTGACCTCTAAAATTAAGAAACAGCAGAGCATGTTAACATTTGACTCAATAATATATTGTTCATGCGCTTATCTTTAAGCTAATGATTATTCTTCAAAGATAAAAAGCACTTTTAATTTGTCAACAAAAGAATTAGTGCATTTGCACTTTGTTTCTAAATCCTTGTGGTATCATTTGCAGCATTAAGCCAAATGGAACTTTTCCTGTCATATTGGAAGTAGAGAGTGTGTTAAAGGTAACTGCTTGAGATGTTACATCCATTAATTTCGAATTTTACCTTTAAATCTATATGACTATATGTACTTGCAATTGTACATTCATACATATTAGTATATCATTAAGGAATATTTACAAGTCTTCCAATGTTGATGATCGCTCTTAATTTTCGAGGTGAAATTGAAAGCTGGTTAGAAAGTAATGACAAGGGATTTACGTGGTTCGACTTTTAATGAAGTCTACGTCCACGGTGAGGAGAGCTGTTTATATTATGTGTTGAGAGTAAAAGTTACAGAATGCATCCCCTTCAATCTAGCTTTGAAAGATTATTTATAGATAATTTAGAGGCGGCTACATCAAGTGGGCCGAAGTAACTGGGCTCATGGGCCGAGCTGCTCTTGGGCCGAGCTGCTAATGGACTTCTGTTGGGCCTTATTTGACCTTATTTGATGGGCCATATCCTATCACATCCTCCCCCTCAAAAGAAGATCGGCACCGAAGTGGAGAGCCTGACGAGGTTGACGAAGTGAGGATCTGGACGAGGTAAAGATCTCGCATTTGCCGGAGTCGAGGTGAAGGTCTTGTAGTTGCCGAAGTCGAGGTGAAGGTGAAGTTGTTGACGAGGCCGAGGTAGTAATCGAGGTGGTGGGAGACAACTGTTGTGGAAAGTGGCGTGTGACACGCGTCACTTGTCTATTGGGGGAGGCGAAGAGGCGGGATTTTGAAAAAGGGCGGTTGGGAAAAGGCGATGTGATGTTTATAAAAGCTTCTTTTGGAAGCTAAAAAACACTTTCCACTTTTCGCAATCCCTAATTTCGCTCCCCAATCTGCAAAAAGCTCTCAGCCTTTCTGCCATTGTCGATTTCGATTTCGAGAAAATCCTTCGAATCTTCCCAACAAGTAAGTGTTTTGCTATCATGTCTGCTTCCTCTTCTTCTGCCTCTTCTGCTTCGTCTTCTTCTTCTCGTACTCCGGGCGGTAGGGAGATTGTTGAATCTCCGTCGCCGCTTAGGAGTTTTCCGGCAAGGGCTACGGTGTGGGTTTTTACCCGAGCGGCTCTACCCCCTATTCCTAGACTTATAGAGTATCCCCATTTGGCTGGGTCGGAGGCTGCTTTAGAGTGCGCCTCAAGTATGAGTGAATCCCACATGTCCAATTTAGCTAGAAAATTTTGTTTTCCGGAGTCTGCTGAGTTAATTTTACCTCGGGCCGAGGACAGAGGTTGTTCTCCTCCCGTAGGGTTTTTTACCATGTACGAAGACTACCTTAACTTTGGTCTTCGTCTTCCTTTACATCGTATTTTTGTCGAACTATTAGAGAAGTTCGAGCTTCCCTTGGGTCAGTTTGCGCCGGCCTCTATTAAGCAAGTAATAGGTTTTTGTGTGGAGGTCGGCCGCCGAGGCAGACCGATGTCGCTGGAGTCTTTACTCCGTTTCTTTAGAGTTAAGCGGGGGCCAACTGGGTGGGTATATCTCTCGCCTGTAAATAAGTTTAAGTTGGTCACCCCGTCCAAAGTGTCGAATTGGCAGAAGAAGTTTTTCTTCTGCCGGGCTGAAGGAGTGCCCCTCTACAGCTGGTCGGCGGCCAAGTTTGGCCCGCAAATGAGGGTGGATCCCGTCGGCGAGTTCGAGACGAGCTTGATGGACCTCGGCGCAATTAAGAGGACTTACGCCGAGGCTGAGCTGTCGAGGCACGGGCTGAGCCCCTGTGACACCCTCGCTGACGTGGATCCGGGTGAGGCTTCATATTGTGTTGTCTGACCTCGTTATCCGAACTAGATTTTAATGTTTTTCTTTACTTCTCCAGTGGATCCAGAAGTTTTGCAAGCGGCGCTGAGGAGGAGGAAGAAGAGGCCGAGAATCGAGGAGACGTCGCGCCGGGAGAGGGAGGAGAGGGTGGAGACCGAGGTGACTCCACCCGTGATTGACCTGGCCTCACCTCGGAGGGAGGTGATAAGAGGCCCGGAAGCTCGGGCATCCGGGTCGGGGTCGGCTCAAAGGGCCCCGTTTCCCGAGGTGAGTGGAAACAGTCCGGCTCTATTTTTATCTTTAATTCTTTCTTGTACTGATATATTTTGTGCAGGAGGCGGATATGGTTTTGGACGGGCTGAGCGCCCTCTCGCACTTCGTCATCGGCGGAGTCGAGCAGTTCAGGGCCCTAAATGCCGAGCTCGAGAAGGCGAGGGCCGAGGCGGCGAGGGCGGAGGAGCAGGAGGCGAGGACCCTGTCAGAGCTGCTGGCGGCGGAGAGGAGGGTGGCCGAGCTGGAGGCCGAGGCGGTGAGGTTGAGGGGCGAGCTGGCCGAGGAGAGGGAGAGGATGGCTGGGGCGGCAGCCGAGCAGGGCGGCGTGCTGCGAGCGCTTGCTGAGCGGATCTTCCGCTCTAAGCACTTCGGCACCGTGGCAGCGCAGCTGGTGAGCGCTATGAGTCCGCCGATTACTTCGGCAGCGCTTGACTTGGTTGCCAAAGATTACCCTGAGCTTGACAAAGTCAAGTACGGGTATGAAGAGGTGACCAAGGAAGAGATGCTGCGGGAGTACGCAGAGGTGCTCGTAGAGTGCACCGCGGCCGTCCCGGTGGTGGAGAGGCTCGCGCAGCAAAGGACCCTACTATCCGAGCAGGTAGTTCGGGGCTGCCCTGTGGATCGGGATGACAATCTTGAAGCAGTCATCGCCGATCTGGCCAGGAGGTCGGCTGCCGACGCCGCGGCGGGAGGAGCGGAGGGTGGCAACGCGGCAGAGCCTGAGGTCGGTGGGGGCGAGGCGCAGTAGTTTTTTTTTTTTTTAGCTTGTATCACGTCTCCATTAGGGAGGCGCTTTTTACACAAGTATATAAAATACTTTTGTTTGAACTGTGCCTCTTACTAAACTGTCTACTTTTTGCTTTTGTAGTCTGCTTTTGATTTCCCCCCTACCTCGCTGCCTGAACAAGAAATAAATGAGCTTCGTCGGGCTGCCGAAGCTGCCGAAGTCGAGGCCGCATGTTGGAAAAGCCGAGCTGCCAACATCGAGACCGAGCTTGAGGCGAAGCTTCGGTCGGCACAGGAGAAGCTGGATGAGGAGCACGCGAGGTTCCTAGAGCTCGAAGATAGGTTTAAGCAGGTCAAGGAAGACCTTCAAACTTTTAAGGCTGTAGCCGAGGAGCATGAGGAGTATGAAGATCGTATTCATAAAAGCGGTGGCTTGACCATATATGAGGTCCATACGCAAATAAAAGAGGTCCGAGCTCGTACGAAGAAGTACATAGAGAAGTACGGCAATGATTCCTGGCAAGTTCGTGAACAGGAAGAGGCGCTTCTCAAGCTCGGATCCATGTACAAGGTCATTTTGAAGAGGAACCCGAAGCTGAAGAGGTGGATCGAGTCTAAGAAGGCTTTACTCGAGGCTTCTTCTTCGGGTCAGTTGGAAAGGAGTTCGGCTGGTGCTCCTCCCCTTACTTTGGGTCGAACTCGAGAAGAGACTCTCGCCATCATGTCTCGAGGTGGAGGGCGACGCACTTCAGGCGGCCGAGGTCGAGCTGCGCCTCCAGGCCGAGGTCAATCTGCGCCTCCAGGTCGGAGCCGAGGAGGTTTTGGCCGTGGTGAGGGGATGGCCTTTTTAGATTTGGTGCTCGGTCATGGCGCCAGCTCGAGCTCGGGTCTGGGCTTCGTGGAGAAGTACCTCAATTTTAGTAGTAGGTCTCCGGGCTCGGACCCTCCATCCTGATTGTAATATGTATTTTTATGAAATAAAATACAACTTTTTATCGTCATTACTTATCTAAAGCTTTACTTAATTTGTACAATCAAGTTTGCTTTAAGATGTTTGTGATGACTAGTGTGTACTTCAGAGTTACTTTGTCTTATGCCGAACTTCTTTTTGTAGACGGGGCCGAAGTTTGGACGAACTTCTTTCGGTGTAATACCCCGTCTTTTTAAGTTTCGAAATAAATGATATTCAAACGCGAGTACGATTTATATATTGAAAATTTTAGTTAATTAATGAGAATTTAATCTAGTTAAAAGGAATTTTAGTTTAAGATAATAAATAATTAAAGGATTCTTAATTAATATCTTAAAGGATATTAATCTTAAGGTATAGGTTTATACCTTGGACATATATAAGTGTATGGACATGTTATATGTATATACCTTGGCAAATTAAAGGATATGCATAGGGTGCATACACCACACGATTTTGGGGTATAGATTTTTTTATATGTATATAGATATATAGTACTATACTATTGATTATATATGTATAAAATCCTGGAAATGGTACATAAAATAAGAGGAACCATACGCATGATATATCTATATATATATTAAGCAAGCTACACATATAGGTATATATATATGTTGGTTGGAAATTTGATATTTCAAGTTAAGATCTACACGCATAAACCCTATATATATAGTATAACCTACACTTATGTTGGGAGAAGGAAAGATTTAAACACTCAAGTATAAAGTAAAGTACATACATGCATCTAGTTATTAAGTAAGGAAAGAGATAAAAGTAAAACACTTACATTAAGACAAAACTATATATATATATATATGTGTGTCATTACATTGTAGGGTAGTAAACAACTAATAACCTAAGCATCAAATAAGCTGTTGCACGGCAGTGTCTCTAAATAGAGGAAAGAAGAAAATCATTCCATAAATGTATGAGGTGTGAAGATATTATATCAACATAGGAATACTTTCTATACTAGGAACATGTCTGCTGCAGTATGTATTAAAGCAGGAATGCTGCTGCAGTGTTGTGTGTAAGAGAGGTGATCATTATACTATAAATATATGGTAGAGAGTGAGATAAGCTAGAGAAAGGAAGTAAAGCAGCATAGCTGCTGCATAGAAGGAAGTCTACAGAGTGCAGAGAAGACTTTAGTCTTCGGTTGAGTGAGGGGAGTTGAAATCTCCATCCATATCTCTTCCATTCCCCTACAATAAATAGAGTGAGAGCTATTAGCTAGCTATATCTAAGCCTTAAGACTTAAGCAAGAGAATACACCCTGCAACATATCTATATAAAGAGAATACACCCTGCCCTTTAAACGTTTATCACACAAATACTGAAATCAAAGAGAAGCTCTAGGACAAAGAGAAAGTAATTGCAGCTGAGGTAAAACGTTAAAACTTTGAGCATGTAATACTTATGTTCTTACTTCTTAAAAATCTAGTTCATAATCTCTACCCAATTCCATTTCATGCTGTTAAAATAAAACAGAATGTAGTTGAACTTAGAGTTTTAAACCTGAAGTTAAATGCTGAAAGTTCTAAACTTAGATGCTTCTTGAAGTAGGAAGTAAGAGAGAAAGACATAACTTAGAAATATATTCTATGAAGTTAACTACCAATTTAGAAAGTCTACTAAGTGGAACATAAATCATTTCAAACCTCTGGACTATTAGAATCTAATAACAAACTACTGACTCTACCAAAACAGAAGCTATTATCACAACATTCAGAACATGAACTGCCACAACACTTAGAAGCTGTATTCAGTCAGAAATTCTGCTATGTTTCTATCTTACCATTCAGATTTCACAAAATAGGTAAAGAAAGCTCTAGTACTCTTAAATTCAGAATTTCACCTCAGCATATTAGGAAGCTTAGAACCAGGATTTAAAACAATTAGAACACATATAACTATGAACCTGCCAAACACTCGGTTAAAGGAAAATGAATTAGATTCTAACTCACACAGCACTCATCATAAATCTAGAACCTCATGAGCGCTGGTCATGCTTCAGAAATCACAGTGAGTTTATGTAACTTTAAGAGACAAGCACATAAATATGCTTCAAGGCCTAAACTACAGATTTCACATAAACCACACAACAAGAAAAATAAAGAAAGAAAGTAGACTTAGCTGCTGTTCAAGTCAGAAATTACGCAGCCAAGTTACAACCCTATATCCACGCCTCAAAACAGAACCATTCCCTATGAGAAATAGAATAAGTTAGTAATTAAGGAAAGGAATCTGAGTTGTGCCGAAGAATACATTCAGTTAAATTCATAGAGAAAGGCATGCAGAAACATGAAAGTTAGAAGATTTGGAAATTTTCAGAATACAAATAAAATTTTAACATACTATGAAAGTAAAAATCTACCAGAATGTAAGGGGAAAAGAAGAATTTTACCGTGAGAAGAGGACACGGGGGAGGTGACGCGCCTCTGTGAGAAAACCAATTGGAAATTTCTGCTTCCAAGTAAGAAATAGGAATTAGGAAATAAAATCTAACCATTGAATCAAAAGCAATAAGAGGCAATTATAAATTTAGACATATAGGAGAGTCGAGGCAGAAACTGAAATTTTAAAGAAGAAGAAGAGTTTACCTCTGAAGGGGATGACGCCGGTGACTGAAATGTTCAGTCGAGCTCCTCGCCTTGCAGTCAAGTTAAGCGAGAGAGAGAGAAAACAGAGACCGAGAGCTGAGAGAGAGCTCGAAGGATAGGGCGATGGCGTCGTCGGCGGCGTGAAGTAGAAAAGAGAAGGAAAGAGACTGAGAGAGAGACGAGAGAGGCGATGAAGAGAATGAGTGTTGTCTGTGAAGGAATAGGGGAAAATGGAGAGAAACAGAGAGCAGAGAGAACGAGAGAGAGAGGGAGAAGAAGGGTGGTGTCTGTGATGAATTAGGGTAGAAGTGGAGTAGAACTCACCAGAAGGTGGGCCGGGATATTGGGCCAGGTAATGGGCCAAAATAATAAGATTTATGGGCCTAGAAAATTTTAGATTGGGCTGGGAATTATTGTTTTCTGGGCCTAAATAAATGGAATGAAATGGACCGAAAGAATTAATCTACTGGGCCGGGTTGGTTAATTATTGGACTAAGATAAATTAAGGCTATGGGATTTTTAATTAATTGGATTGGGTTAGTAAAATATTGGGCCAAGAAATTATAGGTGTTATGGGCTTTAGTTGAGTGAAATGAATTAAGTAGTATTGGGCCGAAAATAATTCACAGTGGGCCGAAAATAATTAAGTTGGGCCCAGTTCTTACTCTTAAGATAAGAAATATTTAAATTAATTAAAGTAATTAATAATCCCACTTAATTAATTAAATGGGCTAGTTTAAAGATTTTGATAAGATAAGGCTTAAATTAAATTTAGTTTATCATTTTAATTAAGGTTGAGCTACAACAATTAGTGATACTAATAATGGAAGAAGGGATTGTAATATATGTTAAGAATTAATATTTAGAGCTTATAATTTAGATAATTAAAGCCTAAGTATTAAATCAAGAAGATCCAATTTATTAGTAATTGAGATCTAAATTAAGAGAATTAATGTCTCTAATTTTATTAAGGATGGATTTAAGGAATTTAAAATTTGATGTTGAAAGGATTAAATAATTAGAACCTAAATGAATAATTAATTATCGAGAATTAATTATTTCATTAAGTGTTAATACACTTATTGCCCTTAGAGGCAATTACCAGAATAAATTGAATCGAGGATTCAACACCTTAGAGAAAATATTGATCTGAAGTATCAATATCTAAATTAAAGGATCGAAATACGAACCAAGAATAAAATATTTTTACGATTAAATGCTTCAAATGCACTAAAGGCATTTTAATTTATACGAGTTTTTCTAAAGGTTCTTACGAGAGACCTGTTTCGTATTCGAGACCAAAGAAAGTACAAAATCAAAGTTATCGAGGTAGGCTTTCTATTACAAATAAAATTATGTGTGCCCGTATGCTATTTATATTGTTTTCGAAATGATTTCAACGTGAGAAAAATGTTTCAAAGTATTGTCTTGCCGAAAATGATTTATATTTTGTATAAATGCCTATCTGGAAGATTCCTGAATTAAGGATCTAAATAAGAGGAAAATCGAATTCGGGTTCCAGTGGGTAAGCATCCCCACTCGAACTAATGTACATAAGAGGGGACCGTGAGTCATCGAGCGGGTTGGCCGGTTCGGTATCCGTAGAAGGTGGCCACCTTCTCGGTGCCATTAAGAGGGCAGATATGGCATTATACTAAAGAAAATGAGACTGTATAGTCGAACTCAGTTTACAGAAAAGGATTTAGTGAACGTAGGTTCTTTTAAAGACAAAATCCCTACGTGTCACTCTTACGGCATTGACAATTATATATGTATGTGTGTGATTTCGGGCAATGTGCCTACTGAGTACTTTTGTACTCAGCCCTGCATGTATTTATAAATGTGCAGGTTGAGACGTGATGATAGGAGATGCTATGAAGGGCTTGTCGGTCTTAAATTTAGTCTTGGGTGTCTACGTGTCTCCATACACGTAGACTTCAGTCGATCCTTATTCCGCTGCGAGAAGTTCATTTGTATGTTCTGGCATAGGTGCCGATTATGTAAATTAAAGTTCTCAGAGTTTCTAATAGTCAAAGTTTTCAAGGTTCCACTTTATCCTATCCTTCAGTTATCAAAGTTCAGTTCGTTTAGTCAAAGTTTTCAGTATCCCACTTGACCCTTCATTCACCCATTCATTCATTCATTCATTCATTCATTCATTCATTCATTCATTCATATTCATTCATTCATTCATTCATTCATTCATTTATTCATCCATTCATTCATTCATCCATTCATCCATTCATTCATCCATTCATTCATTTAATTTATCCTTTTAGTCGCGCGCCCGGACTTCGCCACAAGGGCGGAGGACGGGGCGTGACATTCGGTGTACTTCGAGTAGCCACTTCGTCTAAGGACGAAATTTGGGCTTTGTATCAGCCACTTCGTCTAAGGACGAAGTTTAGGCTTTGAATCAGCCACTTCGTCTAAGAACGAAGTTTAGGCTTTCTAGTTCCTTGTTTGTCGAATTTATCGATAGGAGTGGTCTCCCTAGAGGCTACTCCAAAATTGGAGTTTTAGCTTAAGTTGGGCATGTACACAAAATAAATACTTTATAAAACCCTAAAAAAAAGAATAAAATCCGAACTGTTTAAATCACAAGTAGTATTTCTTTAAGTGAGAAACATGCCAAGTTCGGGGTACTGGTTCGCCAGATATGTGGACGAGCTTGTACGACCCTTTGCCGAGGACGTCCTGGATTTGATAGGGGCCTTCCCAGGTTGCTTCTAGTTTACCGAGCTTCTCTGCCTTACTAACTTCATTATTTCTGAGGACGAGGTCGCCTATTTGAAACTGTCGATGCTTCACTCGATTGTTATAATACCGAGCTACTTGCTGTTTGTATTGAGCTTCTTGTATATAGGCTCGTTCTCGCTTTTCTTCCAACAGGTCCAAATTAGTTCGGAGACCTTCTTCGTTGGCATTGGTCGTGAAGTTTATAGTTCGGGGGCTCGGCAAACCGATCTCCACTGGAATGACTGCTTCGGTTCCGAAGACGAGGCTGTATGGCGTTTCTCCATTGGATGTCCGAGGAGTAGTTCGGTAGGACCATAAGACTTGGGGTAAGTTTTCGGCCCAATCTCCTTTGGCCTTGTCGAGGCGAGTCTTCAAACCCTTGACTATTGTCCGGTTCGTGACTTCGGTTTGGCCATTCGCCTGAGGGTGAGCTACCGAGGTGAATTTCTGTTGAATGTTAAGTTTGGAGCACCATTCTCTAAACGCCTTGTCCGTAAATTGAGTTCCATTATCCGAGACGAGGACGTGAGGTATGCCGAAGCGGCAGACTAAGTTTTTCCAGACGAAGGTGAGGGCTTTTTTGCTCGTAATTTTTGCGAGAGGCTCGGCCTCTACCCACTTCGTAAAGTAGTCGATGGCCACTATTAGGAATCGCAGCTGGCCAGGGGCTTGCTCAAACGGACCAACGAGGTCTATCCCCCATTGCATGAAGGGCCACGGGCTTTGCATGCTGGTTAGCTCGGTTTGAGGTAACCTCGTCACAGTTGCATGGAGCTGGCACTTCGGACACTTTTTAACGAGGTCGACCGCGTCTTGAAACATGGTCGGCCAATAGTATCCCCATCTCATAATTTTTCTGGTCAAAGCCCGAGCTCCGATGTGACTGCCACAGGATCCTTCGTGAACTTCGCGTAATATGTAGTTCGCTTGGTTAGGCCCTGCGCACCTTAGAAGAGGTTGAAGATACGATTTTCTGTATAATACTCCCTGATCTAGAACATACTTGACTGATTTGCTCTGAAGCTTCCGAGCTTCAATTTTATCAGTCGGGAGTTCACCTCTTTCTAAATAATCCCGAAGTGGTGTTATCCAGTTCGGCTCGGCATCAGTCACAATATTCACTTCGGCTTCATCTATACTTCGAGTTGTGACTTCTTCTACAGGAGAAGCTGTAGATGACGACGCGAGTTTACTTAATGCGTCGGCTCGGCCGTTATCGCCTCTCGGGATCCATATCAACTCGAAGCATGAGAAGCTTTCTTGTAAAGTTTTGACCTTGTGGAGATATTTTTTCATCCTTTCATCTCGCGCTTCGTATTTGCCTAGGACGTGACTCACTATGATCTGGGAGTCACTGTAGACTTGTATAGCTCGTAGTTGAAGGTTTTGTGCGAGACGAAGTCCGGCTATTAGAGCTTCGTATTCCACTTCGTTGTTTGTGGTCGGGAAGTTTAACCGCAGAGCATAAGGGATTTCCTTCCCTTCTGGACTGACGAACAGAATTCCGACTCCACTTCCTTTTTTGCCCGACGCCCCATCCACATAAACTTTCCAACAATCTACTGGAGATATCTTCGGCTTTTCCTCTTTGGTATTCTCCTCGGAAGGTTCGGTGGGCTTCGGAGGCTCGGCGAATACTGCCTCTACTAGGAAATCCGCCAGTGCTTGTCCCTTGATAGCCTGCCGGGGTGCAAAGGAGATTGTATGCTCGCCAAGTTCGACTGCCCATTTGGCGATTCGCCCCGAAGCTTCGGGCTTCGTAAGTACTTGCCGAAGTGGGAGGTCGGTCAACACTTGTATCGGGTGAGCGTGAAAGTATGGTCGAAGTCGTCTTGCCGCATTCACCAAGGCGAGTGCGACCTTCTCCAGGGGCTGGTACCTCATCTCTGGTCCTTTTAGAGCTCGGCTTATGAAGTATATGGGCGATTGCCGAGGTCCTTCTCGTACCAGGACTGCGCTTATTGACTCGTCCGAGGCGGCGAGATACAAAGAAAGAATTTCACCGTCCTTAGGGGCGGACAATGTGGGTAAGTCGCCGAGGTACTTCTTTAGATTTTCGAAGGCTGATTTGTGCTCGTCGTTCCATTCGAAGTTCGGCGCCTTCTTTAAGATTCTGAAGAATGGGAGTTGCTTCTCGGCTGCTTTAGATAGGAATCGGCTGAGCGCGGCTAGGCAGCCCGTTAACCTGTGCACGTCGTGGACTGACTTCGGCACTTGCATCTCTTGGACGACCTTAACCTTTGCTGGATTGGCTTTTAATCCTTCGCGAGAGACCCAGCATCCCAGGAATTTTCCGGACTGGACCATGAAAGTACACTTTCCTGGGTTAACTTTAGGTTCACCTCGCAGAGTAGTTTGAAGACGACCTGAAGGTCGTTTAAGCTGGCATTGACTTCTTTGCTTTTGACGACGATGTCGTCAACATATACTTCAACGATCTGGCCGATGTGAAGCTCGAATATCTTGTCAACCATCCTTTGATATGTGGCTCCAGCGTTTTTAAGTCCGAAGGGCATTTTCTTATAAGCGAAGATGCCGAAGTCTGTAACGAAGGCTGTCTTCGGAGCGTCCTCGGTACTCATAAGGACTTGATGATAGCCTTTGTACAGATCAAGGAAACTAAACACCTCGTGACCGACGAGGGCTTCCACTTTCTTATCGATGTTGGGGAGGGGGTAACAATCCTTAGGGCAGTGTTTATTGAGATCGGTATAATCAATACACATGCGCCATCCCCCTCCTTGCTTCTTCACCATCACGGGGTTGGCCAACCACGTCGGATATTTTACCTCGAATAAAATATCGGCTTGCTGTAGTTGGCGTACCTCGTCGCGTATCACCTGATTTCTCTCGGCAGCGAAGGCTCGTTGCTTTTGCCGAACTGGTTTCACCTCAGGGTTGATGTTGAGGTGGTGGGTGATGACACTTGGTGATACCCCGGTCATATCTAGAGGTGACCAGGCGAAGATGTCTCTAAACTCCCGAAGTAGTTGAATAACTTGACTTCGGAGTTCGGTGCCCCCGACGAAACCGACCTTGACGACCTTAGACACGTCGTTTTCGTATAGTACGACGTCTTCAAGAGGTTCTTCAGCGGGCGAGGTCGACTTCGTCGCTTCGGGATTCTGTAATTGCTAAGCTTGGGGATGTTGCACACCAGAACCTCGGAGTGCGACCTGCATGCACTCCTTGGCCTGTGTTTGGTTTCCCCGAAGCGTGATAACTCCGTTCCTTGAAGGGATTTTAATCATCAAGTGGTAGGCCGAGCAGACTGCTCTCGTCGCTATTAGCCAATCTCTTCCTAAGATAATGTTGTAGGGAGAGTTGGCTTTGACGACGAAGAAGTGGATTATCTTCGTAGTAGATAATGGACTTCGTCCTACCGTCACGGGGAGTGAGATCGTACCATCCGTCGAGGTCTCCCCTTGTGTGAAATTCTTCAACGGGACGGGTGCTGGTTTTAGGCGTGCTTCTCCAATGTCGAGTTTGTCGAAGCAGCTTTTGAAGAGCACGCTTACCGAGGCTCCACTATCGATGAATATTCGGTGTACCAATTTGTTGGCCACCACGGCTTCGATAATGGTGGCATCTTGATGAGGCGAGGCGAGGCGTGAGGGACGGGGTCGTCACTAGAGAAGGTAATGACTTCGTCCTTTTTGAACCTCTTATGAGAGGGTTCTTCCGACGGTTGATTTCGAGCCTCGGCTTTCAGCGAGGACCTCGTCGAACCTTGGGGCAGTCCAATGATGGCAGCGATGACTCCATCGTATCGAGGCTGATCTTCATCCTCGTCCTCGTCATCATGCCTCGGTTTCTTATCTTGGCGGGGTTTGCAATTTTCCCCCCTGTTTTTGCTTCGCTTGCCTCTGCTCCGAGGTCGGGTGTCTTGTTGATTTCGACCTCGATATTTTCCGAGAGTGCCATCTCGCACTAGGTGGTCGATTTCCGAGGCGAGATTTCGGCATTCCTCGATGTCATGGCCGTGGTCCGCATGGAACTCGCAGTACTTGTCCTTTGGTCGTCTCTTTGATCCAGTTCGGGACAACGGTGAAGGCTTCTGGAACAAGTTTGTATGGAGCTCGTAGATGTCCGCTCGAGGCTTGCTCAGCGGAGTGAACCGATCTTGTTCTTGACTAGGCCGAGGTCCGAGGCGAGACGCTAGTGGACCTCGTTGGATTCTCTCAAGGGCACCTCGTCGATTTTGCCCGTGATCGGCTCGTTCCTCCCTTCTTTTCTTATCTTGACCTTCAGGTCGGTCAATAGCTCGCTTCTTCCTATCGGCCTCATCCGCTTCGGTGAATGTATCAACGATCCTCCACAATTGTTTGGAGGTTTGGGGGCGCTCTTTTACGAGCTCCCTGAAGAGAGTGCCGGAGTGAATGGCATTTTGGAACGCCGAGATGAGGACATCGTCGGATAGACGGTCGACCTTGAGGCTTTCATTGTAGAATCTAGCCAAAAAGTCGCTGATGGATTCTCCTCGTCCTTGCCTCAAGGTAAGGAGTTGAGCCGAGCTGATCTTTGCTTCGGCTTTCTGGAAGAAGCGCCGCTCGAAGGCATCCAGCAGGTCGGCATACGACCCTATGCTGCAGCGCGGGAGGTTGTCGAACCATTTTCGTGCATTGTCTACCAGCAGTTCGGGGAAGACTTTGCACATATATATGTCCTTGGCCAATCCCTGGTTCAACATGTTGTATTGGTATTGTGACAAAAAGTTGCTCGGGTCACAGGTACCATTATAGGGTTTGATAGGTGGGACCCTATATGTTGATGGAAGTGGAGTGTAGAGGATTTTGTTGGTAAAGGGGGTAGCGATTCTACTGTAGACAGTGAATCTTCCCTCTCTGTGGTCGTCCTCGTCACGTCGGTGAGGATCGACGTTTCGGCGAGGTGACATCTTCTCTCTACGGTACTCCTCGTCACGTCGAGAGGGGCCGACGTTTAGACGAGGTGAAGTTGAACCTCGCTGAGGCGAGGCGATGTTTCCTCGGCGATCATGCGGTCTCCGGGGGACCTCGTCATTTCTTCCCTCGACAATCTGGTTCGAGGGACGAGGTGGTTGTCGGGACAGTCCTGCCCTATCCTCCTCGTTCTGATCCCGTTGCTGATGCCGTCCGGCAAATTTGAGGAAGTCTTGCTCGTGAAGGTCTAGGTACGCTTTGAGCGCATCTCCGAGCAGGGGTTGGAGTTCGGTGTTCCCTTGTTGACGACCCTGATTTAGCCCTCCACTGCTAATGGAGTCGCTAGCTCGGTGGGAAAGGACGTCTTCCACATGACCCTCGGGGGTTCGGCGGTTCGTGGGTTGCCTGCCAGATCGGGCATGTTGTTCATCCTCTTCGTTAATAGATGTACGAGGTGGATTACTAGGTAGCTCGGTCTGGTTGTGCTTTCCCTTAGCTGCAACGGCAATAGCAGTAGAGCGGGTAGTTCTAACCATCTTGCTTTCACTTCGGAAATCTGGATCGAACTCACAAAAATTTATTTCGTTTCCCACAGACGGCGCCAGTGATCGATCTTAATTTTCGAGGTGAAATTGAAAGCTGGTTAGAAAGTAATGACAAGGGATTTACGTGGTTCGACTTTTAATGAAGTCTACGTCCACGGTGAGGAGAGCTGTTTATATTATGTGTTGAGAGTAAAAGTTACAGAATGCGTCCCCTTCAATCTAGCTTTGAAAGATTATTTATAGATAATTTAGAGGCGGCTACATCAAGTGGGCCGAAGTAACTGGGCTCATGGGCCGAGCTATTGGGCCGAGGTGCTAATGGACTTCTGTTGGGCCTTATTTGACCTTATTTGATGGGCCATATCCAATCCGTTGATGTTTACACGAGGATCAAGTGAGATTTAGTGTCTAATTTTGAATGTCCCATTATTAAAATAATTTATTATTACAAAACCGCATAATCATAAAAGTTCCATTACATATATATTGTACACACACACAAAGACATGACTATATGCATTAAAAAAGCAAGAAAAGTAAAGTTTCTACATTCCGATCGCACTAAATTAGTCCACGTAAGATTCTAAAACATATATATGGGTGATATAGTATAACATATTTCACATTAACAATTATAGTTGGTTGTGGTTTAGAATATGAGTGAATTTTTAGTTATACACGAATCTTATTAGTCATTTCGGTGTGCGCTCACACACACATACATATATATATTTGGGTTCACATAAGAATAAAAATCATTTGTGATAAATGAGAATGAATTTATCTACTCCATTCAGGGATGGATCCACAATGGAACTGGAGGGCTCGTGGCCCCCTCAAGATTTTCAAAAGTTATATGTTTTATAAACACTCTACTAACATCTTATCAACACAACTTATTTGGTTAAGCTTTTAGTTTTAGTTTGAAGCATTTATATAGATCCGTGTTCAATTCTCCTTTACAACATTTAGATAGTTATTTTTTATTTTAAATTTTCTGTTTTTTACTTTAGTTATATATTTTTGTTTTGATTTTAATATTCCTTTTTAGTTTAATTTATTTATCTCCTATTTTTTTTTCTACTTTAGTTACACATTTCTTATTTTTTATTTTTAATATATTTTTTAATTTAACTTATTTATCTTCTATTTTTATTTTAAGTATTCATTTCTTATTTTTATTTAATGTAAATTGATTTTCTTATTTATTTATCTATAAATATTTGAGTTCGAAACATTAAATCTTGAAATTATTTATTTATTTATTTTCATATAATACAATACGATATAGTATTCATTTAATTTTATTATACACATATATATATTTTTTTTGATTGTCTCAATAAATTTGACACAACTTAAAAATAGCAAAAATTATATATTTACTGTCATGATTATAATTTGTACTTTATACATTCTCCCTAATAATCGTACCAAAAGAATGTCATACATATTAGCACGGACAAAGTGTAATATTTTTTTAATATAAGTTATGGTTGGATCCCTCAGACAAATTTTTTTTGGCTCCGTCACTGCCTTCATTGATCTGCGTACAATTAATGGTTAAAATTAATTAGAATTAATTTAAATATTTTTCAATATTGTAGGAACGTGGAAGTTTTTTTAATGGAAGTTAATTTGTAGAGAATATCACAACCATTGATCTATTAAAATGAATGATTGAGATCTTTTCTCATTGCTCACATAAGGATCATTTCTTATATGATCCAAAATACATACATATATATATATACACATACATACATATTAAAACTTAATAGTAAGACATTTATTTTTAGTTTAATTTTATATTATATTATCTTATTTATGCTTTATTATTTTGTATTTAATAAATAATAAAATATAGTCTAAAAAATAAATCCTAGTCAGAAAGATAAATTTTATATAAAAGCAAAAGAAAATAATTTTAAATATATTCTTTAAAAATTATTAGAAAATGCGTACAAAACAACAAATTTGTTATTTTATGAGATAATTAATATATTTTAAATAAGATTTACGAAAATTATCTTTTAATATATACCATTGATCTAAGTAATTTAACAATCAATATTTTATTTTTAATTAATTTATAAAAATTCATTTTTATTTGATCTATTTCACTATAGCTAGAGCTTCTTTTTTCTTGGTTTATTTTTCTTTTCAAATGACCATTATAGAACTTAATATTAATAAACACTAGTATTTAACCCATGCCAAAAACGGTAAGATATATCTTATTATCATATAATGAAAAAATATTTTAAAAATAAAATTATATATGAAAAGAATTACATTAAAAACAAAATAAAGATTATTATAATACACTATTTGTATTATATATTCCAGAAAACATCTTCTTAAATTATGTTATAAATTTAAGTGAAATTCGCTTAATTATCACTCTTCTTACATCAAAATCCTTCGAACATGTAAGTAATATTATATTCGTAACCTCCAAAATGGAATTTATAAAAATATAGAAGTCAAAGTAAACATAGTTAATAGCCATAATAAATACTAAGAAATCAAATGAATGATGAAATTATAAAATTATAAATATCTAATTAAAACATCATAGCTTGCCATATTTTTAAAAATAATGTACCTAGTGAAAAAGTAGTTGTCAAACTCCAATATATTAATAAATTTCGTTATTCACTTAGTATAAAACTGATAAAAACCCAAAGTTCTTTATATATACGTACACCTATATATATAAAGGAAAAGATTTTATTTTACTTTATTAAAACACACTTTACTTTCTTAAATTATGTGCAGAACCTTTTTGTGACCGCATTTAGCGGGACGAAAGGAATAATTAATTAGAAATCAATTTTTGGCATGCAAGAAAGATGAATAGGATTTGTGAAGCTTTCTTGGAACCTCGCCATCCATGCCCAAATTGTATGTGCAAGTTTGCAACATGCATGGTCCCGTTTTCACAATAAGCTACGCAAAATTAATATTCAACTACAGAAATTAAATTAATACGACTAACACATAACTTATGTGTGTGCATACAGCATAGTGCATGGCATGGGTCAAATGCAGTAATTAATAAATCTAGGACCACTAGGGCGTGTTTGGCTGGTGGGATGAGAAAGACCAATCATCTTTTTATTAATTAGCTAGCTAGCTAGTCCCCATTTATGAACGCCCCATCAATATTAGATTCTGATTCCATCTTTGGTCTCTTATTTTACTTACTCACTTTCTTGCAAAATTAAGCATTAATTTTGGCTAGTGAGCTTCTCTCTAGTAATTAGGAGAACTTACACAATTATCTTTGCCTTTTTTTCTTCATAATATTCCGCTACAAACTATATGTAGCGCGGATATACTTAAAATATTAGTATAATTAATACGATATTTAATATAATATTTGTTGGAGGAAATTACATGTGAATATTGTAAAGCGGTTTCATGGACTTGAGTTGATGATGAGGACATAGTGTTTCTTTTCTTTTTTTTAATATTAAACGTGATTCTTTTGATTTATGAAAGTGATGGTTCTTCAATATCACAAGAGGAAGCCTAATTTGATTACTATAGTTATATGCCTCCAACGTTTCTTCTTTTCTTTTTCTCTTTAATTTCTGAATGGGTCCCTACGATTTTTATTAAGTATTCAATACACTTCTTTTCTAACATAGAATTTGATCCTTTTCAACTTTCATTTTTTAAAACATTATTAGATCAATTTTATTTTAGTTATGTCAATCATCTCATTGGAATATCACATTATTCACATATGATGACCTGATTTTAAGATGAAGACAATTAATTTTAAAGAAAGAAACAATTATAATATATTTGCTTTCTTTTTCTAAAATTACACCAAGATAGCATGAGAATAATAATATTAAAAATCATATTATAGACAATAATATAAAATGAGAATATTAAATATTAAGTAGTTCGTAGAAGATAAGAATTTGTATACTGTATAGTATTGGCACTTGAGTTGATAGCAATAAAGGGGGAAAAGTGGGACCACGAGAGAGTGGGTAGTGTGGGCTCATAGTCATCACATGAGACGATATTTAAAACTTTAAATTCAAGCTTCTATTGGAAAAATAGAGGATCAGACACAATTTAATGTGCCCGAACATAACTTAATCTATCCACGGTTAATGTCATAATATCACATCATGATGCCAACATCATAATTTTCATTTTTATACTTTTATTATTTTACATTAAATAATATTAAATTATACCATAATTCATAAGTCATAATTGTAAAATGAGAATTAATAAACTTTTTATTAAAAATTTAATATTTATCTACGAGACATGTCATATTATTTACAAGAGTATTAATATCGCCCACCGCAGACGGTTGAGAGCATCCGACAGCGGTGAACTTGGGAGGCTCTTGGGCATGGCACTGGCAGCGACCTCCAGAGCTTGGGGGAGGGAGTCTTGCGCTGCGAGAGGCCAGCCTCGGCCTTTGGAGCTTGTGGCGAGTTTGGGACTGCAGGTGGGGACTCCCGAGCTCCCACCCAATTTTCTATTTTTTTTTAAATAAATTTTTTTAATTATTAATTATTTAAATTACATACATCTATAAATACCACACTTTATTTCATTATTCATACATCTTCATCCACTCTTCATCTATATTATCTCTCATATTTATCAATATCTTCATATATTTTCCAAAATGCCTTCTTCCTCCGAAATTTTGTATTTAAAATTAAAATTGATGAAATTTTAATTTCTAAAATATGTTATTTTAAATTTAATGTTGTTTATTTAAATAAATTAATATATTAATCAAAACATTAATATTTAATTTATTTTTGTATAATTTATTTGTATTATAAATTTAAATTAATAAATTAAATTAATAATATTTTTCTCAAATTAAATATAAATAAAATAATTCAACACCAAAAACATTTCATTGATTAACGAAATGCCTCTTGGCTCTCTCCTCCCCCAGTTGAATTGGACAAGCCCACATTAATGTGTACAACTTCAACTAAGTCCAACATTTCTATCATGTCTTTATCCCCTAGTTGACTAAACCTCTCCAACCAATCACATTCCACTTTCCAATTTTTCCTTTATATATCTTATAATAAAACAAAAAATACTACTCACTCTGTCCCGCTAGATTAAAACATTTTTTTTTTTGATCGAAAACCAAAATTTACTTTATTTTTCCTTTTAGTAACTATGACCTACATACTTTTAAGTTGTAAAAGTTACCAAAAAAGAAATGCGTCTAATCTAGCGGGACGTCCCAAAAAGAAAATTGCTTCTAATCTAATGAGACGGAGGGAAAAGTATTTTTTTTTATGGAAAAGGAAATCACTTGCAGGTATTGTTCTCGGGAAATCACCGAGAATATATATTCACCGGATGCATGCAAATAATAATAATAAAAATTATATTTGAATATAATAAATAATAAAAATATTCTCTCTATCCCATTATTATAATGTTTATTTATCTGTTACCATATAATTTTATATTGTAAATAATAAGAATATAAACTTATTTCTGAAATTAAAACTGACATATAAAATGAAACAAGAGAGAGTAATATATTTGAAAATAGGTTTTAAAGCTGGGCTACAAAACGAGAATTTAAAGTTGAGAATAAATATTTAGTGGCGAATCCCCCAATCATTAATTAAACGCTACAACACAATCCTACCCTATCAAAAATTATATTTATAGCACATGTTTTATGCATTTCACATAAAAGGGTTCTATAAAATTTTATATAATTTTTCCGACCAATTTGTTATCAATTTTGTCATTTAATTCTATTCATTAGTTTTTTGATTTGATTTTTTTATTCTTTTGTAATTGGACAATCCACTATACACATATAATTTATTAAAATTAATAAATTAAACGGGATCAAAATTTTACTTAATAAATACTACACACCCAATTAAACTACTTTCTTAACGCTTGTGCATGTCCACCTATAAATAACGGCTTTAAAATTGGAAAAAATGTAGGTGGGGATTAAAAGATAAGAAAAGAGGGGACAAAAGAATATATAATATGCAGTAGATTTAGGGGAAATAATTTAAGGATAGAATGCATATTGTAATAATATAAATGGATGTATGGAAATGAAGCACATGGAGTAGTACCCACCCACTATAAACCATATATGAGGGGCCTCTCTCCATTTCCAATATGGAAAAATACCAACTCTCTTATTTTTCATGCATTATTCTTTGTACTACATTGAAACAATCATCAATTTCATTCAATTATTCTTCTATATATATATATATATATTCCACTTTTGAAATGTAGAATAGTCTCATCTATTTTATAAACAGAATAAATTGTATGATTTGGGAGGATACAAATCGAAGGAGAAAATAATATAAGTCTTCATGCGATGTATTGCAATTGACATTATTACATAAATAGATTTATATTTCAAAGAGGTATATATTCCTCGTTCCATTCTCTTAATAAACTCACCACTCACCAGTTTGATTACTGCTATTCTGCTATGAGCCTAGGATTATAATATATTCAAATTATGAAATTAAAATGTGACTTCTATCTCAATAAAAATATACTTGTTTTTATTTTACTTTACAACGCGAAGACCATCGGAAATATAAAACTATAAAAAAAAGTAGAGTACTAATTTGTTTTGATGAGAGGCAAATATAAATGCAGTATTGATAGCACGGCACCATAGATAGGAGGGCATGCAACTTGGGTGGTACCAATTATTGACTAATTTCTACAATTAATTTTCTATACATCTTTTTCGATAAATACGCAATGTGCTTCACTTCACTCCAATTAGGCTTAGGGGATTGCTTGATATTCTTTTAATTTTATACGAACGTGATAATTTGTTTAGTCCTCTAAATTAATTAAAACTAATAATGTATTTGCCTAGCAGACACATTCTTTAATTAGGGGACGGACCTAAAATTAAGCACGTAAGTAATGACATGATCGGAATCTTTCAAATTAATTAATGTTTGAGGCTAGATTTAATTATTCTCCAATGTTTCATTTCATTTCATTTCATTTGATTTTGTTGGACCAATATTTAAGCTGTTACGTAGCTAGGGAGGGGTTCACATATGTTGAGTTTTTGACCATTGGAATTAAATTAAGGACCACGAACTATGTACAAGCATTTCAGATAGAGAAACGGAACGAATTTCTTCTCATGTAAATTAGGACCACGGCATCTTATTATTTCCTAGCAAATTCATCAAATAAAATTCAATTTCAATCTTTAAACTTAATTATGTCATTAGGTCCAATAAAGTTATCCGCCCACACAAAGTCAATTTAGTAAATACGATAGGAAAAAACAATAGTTGTAATTACTAATTCAAATGCTTTTGCGAATGACCTTAATTCGTTTCTCCCCCACTTGGGACTTGGGATTGTTAATACTAATTCCAATTATATTCAATATAATTTAATTATATTAATCAATTAAAAAATAGTCGCATGGGGCAGGACATATTAGTGATTTTTTTAAAATTTTTTTTATGGGTATAGCGTTTTATAGTACAACAAGTGGGGTAACATATATGGCCATATATATAACATGCCACTATTAGGCGGAGTTGGGTATAACAAATAGAAGAAATAACAGATAATTTAATGGTCCAATCAAGAAAGATTAGGTGGTGTAAAACTTCTCCTACAATCATGTGATTAGCATTTGATTGCAATTTGCAAATAATGAGAATCTCAAAATGAGACTGCCTTGCCTTGCCTAGTTCAAATGTTCAATGCATTTCTAACATCAAATCACCGCGCTTTCTTACCATTTTATTCCAGCCATGTGAGATATGGTAATATTTAGGTCTCAAGAATAGGTGCATGTTTAGTTGCTGGTAGAGAAGCCTGTTTTATAATCCAAAAATTTAGTGGAGACAAAAAATTCATCAATTATATACATAAAAGTTTAAAATATTAAGTATTATATATGTGGAATTGTATAAAAAACAACACATATTTTAAGAATTGACTAAACGAATAATAAAAATAAAAACATTTTTAATGAATGAAGGGAGTATGATATAAGAGCAAATGTTATTTTCAAAGGGAAAAGAGTAGCCAAATGCTAATTTGTCTTATCTGTAATTAGCGTTATTGGTTTGAGTTCTTGAAGGTATGCTGATATATAATTTAAGTAATATTTATACTATCTAGATTGTGTAAATATAATTTTATTATAAGTAATAATATTATTATTTTATTTAAATTAAATGTGTCAATCCTCATACGGATATTCCATTTAGTCATATAAAAAAGAAATAATAGTTAATAATCTTAACTTGTCAACTGTTATCCATTTAGAATTAATAGTTAAAATTTAAAATAAATATTTTCCATTCATTATAGAAATGTGGAAGTTTTTTTAAATGAAAGTTAATTTTAGAAAAGATTACAGCTACACATTGAACCTAAGTTTTAAGTCAAATATATAAACCTTAATTAGGAGCATCGAAGATTTGGTAAGAAGAAGGTGCATGATTGGTTTATGTCATGTGATGTGTAGAAGAGCAAAAAATAAATTCTGAAAAGAAAAAGAAAGAAGGGCAGAAATTAAGATTTTTGTATAGAAGTGAATAGTGATGCACAATCTGTGATTTGGTAAGTAATTAAGTAAAGTTAGAAAAGAAATGGATGTCCTTTATTTAGTTCACATTCATGAATATGATGTCTCTTTACTTATTCATTTATCTTTTTGAATACTCTTCATTTCATCCTAACACTCCACGTTTCTTCTGTTTTTGTGTGGGTCTTTTATGCTAGAGAGATTAAATCCAAATTCACATCAACTCCAACTTCATTTATCACCTCTATGTATATATTCGAGTTCTCGAAGTGGATGGAATTTCGCCAACTATCACTCGGGATGAGAAATTGGGTACGGAATTTAAGACTTTTTCGGTGCCGACTCGAGTCTCGGCGGAATTTGAGATCTTGAGTCTTGAAATTTTCAGGATCGGGACCAAAATCGGGATTAGGATTTTGAAAATTTTTGGAACTTAGGAGTACCAAATTCCGATTGGGTCTTTCCAAATTAATTTTATAAATTCGGGATATTTTGGTCTCGTTCGGAAATTTAGGACTATTCATGAATTTTTATTTAGAACGGGACCGGAATCGAAACTTAAAATTTTCAATTTCAAAACTCGTGAGACCGGAATCGGAACCAAAAAATAAAAAAAAAATCGGAATCGAAACTTCAAAAAAAGTACCCAATCCTGTTCCAATTGTCACCACAAAGTATGACCTATAAATACCATTTTTAAATTACTCGAAATGAACAATTGATTAGGAAAAACTATTCAAAGCTCTAAAAAGTGATTTAGTGGTGGGTGGGTCAGCTTGTAATATATCCAATGGTACATTAAATAATTTCATCTTATTTAAAAATTCAAAATTTTAGAGAGACGAGGAATTAATTTATTTATATTATATTTATCCATACACCTTCTCACTTGTCTCAGGTATATATATATATATATATATATATATATATATATATATATATATAT
>JAPKLX010000043.1:1094963-1170811 GCA_026898415.1 Leonotis leonurus | reverse complement strand
TATATATATATATATATATATATATATATATATATATATATATATATTGTATTGTTTTTTGGTGCAGTGGGTGTAGATATATCATACTAATTTTTTCACAGCCCAATTTTACAGTCTACTAGGGGATTAAGAGGCAACTACAAATATTACTCCCTCCATCCCACTAAACATGACATTTTTTTTTCCGACACGATTATTAAAAAGAGTGTATAAAGTAGTGTGTAAGAATGATAAAGGTGATAGGGTCCACAACTTTTTTAAGAGAGAATTTTTACTATTTATAGAATGTGCCAAACTTAGTGAGACGTTCCAATAAGAAAAGTGTGTCATGTTTAGTGGGACGAAAGGAGTATGATTAAATTAATCAATGATAATTTGAAAATACTATTGATCTATTAAATTTAATCAAATAATTGTAGATTATATAAAAATAAGTGTGAATAAGCGACTACTCAGTGTACTGCACCAAAATTTGTTCATATAGGAAGAGTTCCTCCAAATGGCAGAGTATCATGTACTCACTCCAGATCTTTATTTTTATTTTCAAACATTTCAACGGGATATATGTAATTGAATTTAAACTATATTGTTGCCCGTCGAAATTCGACGGGATTAATATTTTATAAAATTTATAAAAAAATTTGACATCATTTTTTTTATTATTATTTGTTATCATAGATACTATTTATTCATATACTAAATATATATAGTAAAATTTATTAATTATGTTGATTTGCTAATGATAAAATTTGCAATCATTCTAAAATTAATGAAAAAATAAATTTTCAACTTGATATATATATATATATATATATCATAAATATTAAATTCTCGTAAACTTGTACTAACAACTTAATATTAAATTATGTTGATTTTAATACTCAATAATATTAGAGGTGTTCAAAAGAATCGTAATCGGCAGTTCTAAGAACCGAATTGTCAAAAATTATTAAAATTTTGAATTGCAACTATATATATAGGAAGCAGTTTGGTTTCGGTTCCGGATTCAAATGTTCTTAATCGTGAACCAATTAATTTCGTTTTACTCCCAAATAATATTATGTGTTATAAATTCGAATATATAAAATATATCTAAATAAATATTACTGATGAAAATAAACTATATTTGAATATTCATAAAATCTAGCCAATTTATTTAAATTTTATGTATGCGTGTTCATCTCAAAATTGATAAATGTCTTGTTACGCATCTTTATCTAATAATTACCCATACATATTCCATTTTCCCATGTCATCATATAAGTGGATATTTTTATCTCTTATTTTTAAATGTGTATTTTTTTTATCTTTTATTTATTAAAGTGATAAATTTTTTATCCCTAGATTATATTATATACTCCCTCCGTCCCACGAAAGTGGTCCTCCTTTTTCCATAAAGCACACTTATTGAGAAAAGAAACAGGATCACTTTCATGGGACAGAGGGAGTATTAACTTTTTTAAATAACATGAACCATTTAATAAATTTAAAGTATAATAAATACATTAAAAATAGGGTGCTATGGGTAAAATGCCCACTTTTGTAACGAAAAATGAAAAATATCCACTTTGTAAAAAATATATGAAAAATGTCCATTTTGATTGTAAATTACCTAAAATACCCTTAATTAAAATTAGATTTGCATCTTATTTTGGAATGTAGTATTAATTAATTATTTTCTTATTTTTTGCAATTAAAAAAAATACTTGGTATATGTTTAAAATTATACACATTCAATTTAGTTAAACAAAAATTATACATACCCAACACCACACATACATATTATTAAATAAAAAAAATGAAGAATATACACAAAAACAAAAATCCGGTCGTATTTAAAAAAAAAACGACGGCCGGGTTTTGTTTAAATACGACCGAATTTTTATTTTTGCATATATTCCTAACTTTTTATATAAATAATACGTTAAAATCATGTACTAATTAAATCAAATTCAATTAAATCAAATATTAAATATATGTATATATACCACAAAAAATACAACATGATTTCATACAAAATTGATGTAACATGAATGTAGTGTGATTTAATAGTAAATTTAAGGGTATTTTTTAACTTTTGGATATTTTTCATATAAAAGTTATAAATAGGGCATTTTTCATGTTGAAGTTACACTTTAAGGTATTTTTCATAAATAACCCATAAAAATATCTACCCACTCATAGAAAAAGTTAGTACGTATGTAATAATGAAGTTGAATGTCAATATCTAATAATGATATACAACCAAAATTCATTAATTTGATTGAAAAATCAAATAGGTATCAAAATATAATCATTAAATATTTTTAATAATAATAAAAATAAACTCAAATTATATGAACTTATTTATTTATATGCACATATATATATATATATATATTTTAATCCGATTACAAATTAAATATATATACTCGTTTTTTATTCAAACATTATATATAAAAAATGAGAAAATTTGAAGTGATGTATTAATTTGATATATTTTAAAGGTGAAGATAAAATTAAAAAAATAGTGTATGTTTAGGTGTCTAAATTCATGATCTAATTGTGAAATTGAGAATAAAATGACACAAATTGAATTCAACAGTTTTCCAAACAAAAAATACATAAGTTATATATCTTTAATTATTATGATATATAATTAGGAATGTTAATTTTTTTATTAAAGATTAAATAAAATATATGTAAAGCGTAATAATAAATACATTTAAAATATATACCTATTAATTAATAACTTAATATGTTGGGTAATAATGAAGCTCAGTTTCATTATCTAATAAGGGTATACCGTCAAAATAAATTTTCATTATTTTTGAAATAATATATAATCTAATATAGAATATATAAATAAATAAGAATATTATATATTATTTTATATTTAAATTATTATTTTAGTGAAAAAATATGAATTTTCAATTTTTATTGTTTATCTTGAAAATTATATGGATCATTAGAATAGTAAGATAATTAAAAATGTGTTATAATGTGATAAATTATAAATTATAATTATTTTTTGTTCAAATAATGTGAAATCTAGATATTTTCATACAATTTATTAATTTTCATCAAATTTGAAAAGGTTGTAGATAATTTATATAAATTATTATTTAATTAGTTATCAAAATATACATACCAAATTAATATATCACTTTATATATATTATATTTACGAAAATAATATAGAGAAGTATATAATAAAATATATGATATACATAGAAATAAAAATATAACATAAATATCATATACTACATGGAAATAAGAATATATAATTTTATATATGATTAATATAATTTTCTAATTCCAAAATTATGAGAATTTAGATAAATATGAATGGAGTGATTTGAGAGTGCCACATAGGATTAGAATCGTAATAGTATTAATAATAATATATAGATTTTCATATATATATATATATATATATATATATAATAGTGATAAATTAAAAGAACATGAATTGAATTCAATACTTGCTCGAACAAAAAAAGACATAACTTTGGATATCTTTAATTAGTATGACAAATAATTTGGAATGTTAATTTTTTCGTTTAAAGATAAAAGAAATATATATAAAGTATAATAATAAAATACATTTAAAATATCTATCTACTAATAGATAACTTAGTATGTGGGTAATAATGAAGTTAAATTTCATTATATAATAATGATATATGGCGAAAAATCATCAATTTGATTGAATCATCAAATATACATCGAAATATATTTATCGACTATTTTTTTATATTAAAGAAAATGATATTTAGATATAAAATAATATACAATTAATATAGGATATATATAAATAAAAAGATTATACACTTTTTATATTTATATATTATTATTTTAATAAAAAAATACAATTCATTCAATTTTTATTATCTATATTCAAAAATATTATATGTGGTTTGTTCGAATAATAATATAATTAAAAGTATATTATAATCATATGTAATAAATTATATATATTAAAAAAAATATTTTCAAATAATGTGAGTTTTTAAATTTTTTATATAATTTATTTTTATTAGATTTGAAAAACATATAATCTAATATAGAAATCTAGACATTTTTATATAATTTATTAATTTTTATTAGATATTAAAAGATTTTATATAATCTATATAAATTATTATTAAATCAGTTATCAAAACATAAATATCAAATTAATATATCATTATATATATATTATATTTATTAAAATAATATTTAAATACGGAATATTATATAATATGATCTATAATATACATAGAAATAAATACATAATATAAATAACATATACCTACATGGAAATAAGAATATATAATATTATATACGATTAATATATAGATAAAATTCCAAAAATCTAGAAAAATAGGAAAAATTAAATGGGAAGCTGAGAGGATTTCAAGGACTGAGGTGGACAGTTTGACCCGAATTTGTATTATAGTATAGATTCTCCATCCCATTTATTTATATTTATTTGACTATTTATACTTTATTTACTATATATCTAAACTGATAGAACAAATGGAGAAGTTAGTTTACGCTATAGAATAGCATCCGTAGATTTCAAAATTCAGCCGTAAGTATTATATATAGATTAAGGGAAAAAGTATAATAAATAAAACTTTGCTGATATATTTTATGGAATAGGGGAAGCTGTCGCTGTACATAAGACTGTGCACATGCATAAATACAAATTTAAATACTAGTATCAAATTTCAAATAGTCCACGTCAAATTGACTTGATTTTCCCAATATATTGGATGCCTAGGTCGTGGGGTCACCCCTACCTCCTATATTTCTTATTATATCCAACTATTCAAATCATATATCTAAGTTTGATTAAACCTCAAATTAAACCCCACGAATATGGTTGGGACTTGTATGCATGGACTAAATTTATAGCTTTTAGAAACTTGTTATGAAAAAGAGTTCTCAAAGAATAGAAATTCCATCGGTATTACCGCCACCAATTAGTACCCAAATATATATTATATATATAATATGCCGACTAATTTCAACTTCAAACAATCACATTCTCAAGCAACTAGTATTTCTTTAAAATCAATTTAAATCGTTAGGTGCTTCATGAAGCTAACACACACATTCATCTTAGTTTTGCCCGACAAACCTAATCTCCGACTATGTATGTGTCATCATAATTTATAGTCAAGTTGTATCATAGATTAGGGCGATTATATACCAAAATGATCTGGAAAACTAATCAAATAAAATGCCATAGTACATAATATGAAAATATATAATAATATTAATTGAAGTTTATCATGCGAGATAGCTAGGTCAAATTAAGAATCAAGAATCCCATTACATTAGGCCGATTAAAGTAAGAATCGTGTGTGAATAGAAACCTGCACGTTTAACGTCAATCATGAGTGGGTAAAAGATCTCCAATAATTTATTTATTTATTTTGGTTAAATTAATAATTTAGTAACTGTTTCAGTTACGGGTCCGACGCGGGACTCACTCGTCGCAACCCACAATTAATCATTAAAATTGATTTAAATAATACTTTATAACCACCAGATTTTTCCTCAGTCCCACACGCAAAAATCAATTATCTCCTGGAAAACTCAAGAGAATCCCTTTTGCATATAAATTTGTCATTTATTATGATGATGATTATTATTATATATAATGGTTTGTAATATTATATATAATGGTTTGTAAAATTAGGATAAAATTGAAGGGAACAATATTAGGAAAATCATGGAATGAGGGGCCAAATCATATGAATCATGCATTATATACCTCTCTCTCTCTCACCCACACACAAAAACATAGTTGCCAACAACCTCATATTTCTTGATCCTCTTTGATGAAAAAGGAAATATAATATAGTTGTTGGCGTCGGTCATATATATAATACGTATATAATGTAGCTAGGTCAAAGTGAGTTATTTAGCATATAAGTTTCATCCCATACTATGATGAAAATAGAAAGTAAAAGATTTTCAGGTATTCATTGTAGCAAAGTCAACATGCCTTATTTTGGCATAATTTCATCTCACAATATGATATATTGTAAAAAAAAGTTAATAATACTGGTATATATTCATATGAAATATGGGAAGATGCTTTGAACATGGGGACCTAAGCTACCATAGCAGCAGCAAACAAAACAACGTCAAAATGGCATTCAATAGGTCCACGTGTCATCCTCAACGCGGACCGTCCATGTACACAATTTTACAAGATCCTTCTCCTCCTCCTACTATTATTATATTATATGATATGAAATCACCATTTTAATTACATTAACTTCAACTATCAGTTTATCACTCACTTCTTGTCGGTAAATCCCACTACAACCATTCAATCTCTCTCTCTATCTGTATATCAGATGACTGTAAGTAAATCCTTGGGTAAAAATATTGAGTGCATGGGTTGGATTTTTCAATATGATCACGGTATATTGGAAAGGGCAAGAAAAAGGAGGGAAAACAAGGATCTTTCCCGTGTATGTATCTTTCTACAACTGTTGTAATATAAAAGCTTATATAAACTGCGCTTTAACTCACAAGCTGCAGGGAAGAGAGCTAGCTAGCTTTAACAAACTCTCCAATTGAATAGAATAGATCATACGATGTCGTTTTCATACTCCAAGAACTTCCTACGCCGCTTCTGCGTCGAGGATTTTCAGACAAGAAACAGCAGCTTCTTCTCCAGTGATCTCATTCCTTCCCTCGGAGCTCGAATCAACCAGACCACAAGGCTTGGAAAGCACACCGTTTCGCCATTCAGTCCCCGTTATAGGTGATCGATCATACCGAAAATTAAATGGCTTGTTTTACCAGACGATTATTGATTTCTCTCTCTTCTTGTTGTTTCAGGGCATGGGAGATGTTTCTGATTCTCCTCGTCATCTACTCCGCTTGGATCTCCCCCTTCGAGTTCGCCTTCCTCACTTACAAGCAGGACGCCATGTTCATCATCGACAACATTGTCAACGCCTTCTTCGCCATCGACATCGTTCTCACCTTCTTTGTGGCATACATGGACCGAGAGTCGTACCTCCTGGTCGATGATCATAAGAAAATAGCAATAAGGTAAAACTTCATGCAGTTTGCTTAAAGTCCTATTCGTACCATTCGTTATGATAACACAATGTATGTAACAGGTACGTATCGACCTGGTTCGCTTTTGATGTGTGCTCGACAGTGCCGTTTCAATCTCTCAGCATCCTCTTCACAGATCACAGCGGCGGATTTGGCTTCAAATTACTCAGCATGCTCCGACTATGGCGCCTCAGACGAGTCAGCTCCCTCTTTGCAAAGTCAGTCGTCTGCTCTCTGAATTATACACCCTTTTATGCTTCATGACGGATCAAAACTCAGACTCTCACCAACTCTTGCTTCCTTTCTGTTCAGGCTTGAGAAGGACATTCGGTTCAACTATTTCTGGACTCGCTGCACCAAGCTCGTCTCTGTAAGTTGCGCTCGCACTTCTCTCTATGTTCGTATCTACTGTGTGTTGTGCGTGCGCCGCCATGACAAATTTTGTTTCACGGCTGACTTCAGGTTACTCTGTTCGTGATGCATAGCGCCGGCTGCTTCAACTATATCATTGCTGACAGATATCCCGATCCGGAGAAGACGTGGATCGGTGCTGTTTATCCCGATTTCAAACAGATGAGCCTGTGGGATAGATACATAACTTCAATGTATTGGTCGATTGTAACGCTCACGACGACCGGATATGGAGACTTGCACGCGGAGAATTCGAGAGAGATGCTTTTCGGAGTCTGTTACATGCTGTTCAACCTCGGATTGACGGCGTACATCATTGGAAACATGACGAACCTTGTAGTGCACTGGACGAGCCGTACGAGAAGCTTCGTAAGTTTACTTGATAGCATTCTCAGAAACTTGTTTTCACTCGAAAACACGCCCTCATTTGGTTTGATTTTGTGGTGCAGAGAGATACCATTCGAGCTGCTTCAGAATTCTCGAAGAGGAACCAGCTCCCGATGCGGATCGAAGACCAGCTCTTGTCGCATATATGTCTGAAATTCAAGACAGAGGGACTGAAGCAGCAAGAGACGCTGAACGGCCTCCCGAAGGCAATTCGTGCGAGCATTGCTCATCATCTTTTCTACCCTGTTCTTCAAAATGTTCGTCTCTTCGAAGGGGTTTCTCAGGATTTCCTTCTCCAACTGGTACTCGTCTCTCTCTTTCTCTCTCGATCCGTTCTTCACCTTCCCTCCAAGAATTAATTCTATTCTCGACTGAGAAGGTACCGGAGATGGAAGCTGAGTACTACCCTCCAAGAGAAGACGTTATTCTGCAAAACGAGGCTCCAACGGATGCATACATACTGGTTACCGGATCAGTGGTGAGTTGCTCTATTCTTTACAGATTATTAAGTGTTAGAAAATATATAAAACCTCTGCTTCCTAATGTTCACATTCTGATTAATCTTTTGCTGCAGAAATTCACTGCAAAGATCAACGGACACGATCAAGTAAGATTTCCATATCAGCATGCAATACATAAGCAATCGACTGCATCACATCACGTTGTCTCTAACATTCATGCATACAGGTAGTTGGAAAGGCTTCAGCCGGAGATATTTTTGGGGAAGTTGGAGTCTTATACGGAAAGCCACAGCCGTTCAACGTTAAAACTACAGAAGTTTCTCAAATACTACGGCTTAACAGGAGCACGTTTATCAGCATTCTTCGTGCGTACCCGGAAGATGAACGCATCGTTATGAATAATCTTTTCCAGGTACTTTACCAATGCCTATTGTCTTACCTCCTTCTCTCTGTGGATTCAATTTACTCAAACTGACTCGGTAACATTTCATTTTCAAGAAAATGAAAGCATGCACAAGTTTCGATATAGAGGGCCAACAAGATCCAAGTCTGATCCCCAGAAATTGTTTCGACATCCAAGGCCACACGGTGAAACAGCATGCAGATGTAGATACGAATGCAGGATTTATGACTGTAGATCGAGAAGGAAGTGATGATACCAAAGGGAGCGAAGCTGAGGTGTCTTATGCTGCGGAGGATGGCCAAACGGCCCTTCATGTTGCTGTTCGACATGGGCATCTGGAAACGGTCAAGTTCTTGCTGGAAAGAGGTGCAAACGTGAACAAACCAGATGGGAGAGGTTGGACACCAAAAGCATTAGCAGAAATGCAAGTAAACAGAGGCATATATGATCTCATACTGAATTACGAAGCTAAAATGAAATCAGAAGGTGGCATCAATCATTACAAGAATCATGGATGTGTCAGCTCAAGCAGAACTCATGCAGATGCAATAAGCCCAGAGAAGAAGAGAGTCACCATTCATATAAAGTCTGAAAATAATAAACATTCAGAAAAGAAGAAGCTTCCAAAGCTTATAGTCCTACCTGATTCATTGGAAGATCTACTCAAGATAGCAGGTATGCATTGTTCAAACTCTACATAGAGCTTCATTGTCTTCGGAGAATATTGCAAATAAGAAAGAAAAGCAAGCAACATTTTACCTGGTTGTATATCTGACATTGACATCCGTGGTGAAACTGCAGGTAATAAATTTGGAGATGAAACTCTTACAAGCATTGTAAACGCAGAAGATGCTGAGATAGACGACTTAAGCGTCTTACGAGATGGTGATCATTTGTTTCTTATGTCGAGCCAGAGCAAAGAGCGAGAGTATAATGTGAGCTAACTACCACATCGACTATAATCACATGTGCAGGACAAGACATTCAAATCAATAATAGTAAACAGATATTCTAACACTAAACAGTCACTCCACGTGTTCACGATGCTAATAACAACAAAAAATGGTAGAAGAATCTGTATTATCAAATACACCGTTCACTTACAACCCGCTAGATATGTAAATTTTGACTAAATGTATAACTCAACAGTGAGCTAGTGAAAAATCTGGTAGGCACTTTAAAGAACCAAAGTCTTTTAACTCTTAGTGTATACAGCTCCGTCTATTAACTATTTCATACATCAAAATTTCACATACAAAATCCATCGCACGCTAGCTGATGAGAACAGAAATTCAGCATCTTCAAGCTAGTCATCTTGTTACAAGGCATGGATAATTCTCACTGACCTATCCAGTCCAAATTGAATTTGGAAGTTGATCATTCTTTTTGGTCAGAGCAGAAGCTTCATTTTCTTCTGGCATGGCCATGAATAGGTAATGGATGAGCTTCTGTGTTGAAAACATACTGATCCAATGGAATGGCATTGCTATTACCAAACAATAAATATAGATATTTGAGTGTTTCACCCAGAAAAAAGGTCTCCATCTTGTCTCTTGTGTGTGGAGGAAGCACAGTAACATCATCCAGAGAGGTATATCCTCCAGAATCAATTCTCGTGTACTTCTCAAATGCCTCAAAGATGTCCCAACCCCACTCGCGATATCTGCAATCATAAAAATAACAACATTCAAGTCGAGTGCTCATTATAAATAGGAAAAGGGTGGGAAAGAAAAACAAGTAATAAGAAATACAGAATCTTTTCTTTAGTAACTCTTGCACATAAAGAGGTTAGCTAATAAATAATTAACTAGTACGTACTTGGGATCTTCTGTGATGCGGAACAAGACAAACAATGATTCAACTGTTTCAGGGCGCAGGAGGTTGTGACGGTCAGCAGGTTTAATAATTATGTCGTCTACATATTTGGAGTTGTTATTTCCACCGCCAGGATCACCTACCTTTTTATCCTGCTTAAAGTGAAATCAGATGAGAATTACAGGTAAACAACACAATTATCACCTTAGATTGAATAAATGAAGATAATCATTGAAGGCAGATAATACAACATCAGAAAAGTGAGAAGGGCTTGGATTGCCTAAATAAGTTGAAAATCTGCTGACCTCCGTATTGAAGTATACTATTTCTGAAGCAAGACCAGTTGAAGTTACAGAATACATCTCATAGCATGTCTTAGTCAAATCTTCAGCAAGCTTTAAATTTTCTAGATCCTCTAAAGTGAGCAAGTTTTCACTCATGGCCTTTTCCTTCGTAACCCCCTTTGTGGCGCCAAGAGCAAGAGTGCCAGGAAGGAAACATACCTATGTTTTTAGGAGTTCACACTGACAGTCGTAAGTGAAAAAATAGATAGCACAACAATTGTTCTCTCTATCATAAGAACAGAGTAGAAGGATGTTAGCGCTCACATAATCAGTAATATAATAGTAGACACAAAATTGATGCTTTGGCAACATTAAGTTTAGTGAACGAGTAGCACCACTTTCCAAACTGTAACAATCTCGAAATAGCATGCCAAAAAGCAGAGAGAAACATTTCCTTATATGCTAAGTAGTCTAACGTGACTCATTGCCAAGTAAATATTCACACAAGATCATCAAAGACTTGATAGAGAACTTTATCATAAGAACTTGGTAGAGCTAGAGAAAATAAGTTGCGGGGACAGTTCTAGTTCTGCTCTGGACATACAAACATTAGAAGCAGTTAATACAAGATGGCTATTTGGACTAAAGCAACATACCAGATGATCCATTTTCGGGCTGAAGCCACCTTCAGGGCCATAAGGCAATTCTCCTACAAAAACCAACCCATTGGGCACTGATTTCTTAACTAGAAGTTCTTTGACACCTTGCATTGATTCTTTGTACATCTCATGCAAATACGTCACATTACTTCCAGGGTTCTGAAGCCACACTTTTATGAGGTACTCATAGTAGCTATCGCCACGTGAACCAAGTCTAATATTATCCCCACTAAACTGACCAGTATTAGGGCTGCAATCATGATAGGTGCAAACCAAAGAACATAGATTATAAATTAACTTGGAAAAAAGAAAAAGAATACTGGGAAAAAGAAATAACAAGGTTTTGTCCAGTAAATAAATGTAACACAATGAGGCTGCCCTCTAGGCATTATGCTTGAGGGGTGGTACTTTTCTCTGATTGGGATCTCTATATTGTCTCTTTTGAGATATATTTGATTATTTCTAGCGATAAAATGCACAAACAAATTTAATGCTATGAATGTATTTCCTGTCTCACTAAATACCACAACTTGTCTTTCAAAGCTGAGCAGATGCCATTATTACTAAACCATTTGAAGAAACTGCATGCATACTCAATGATAGAGTCAAAGTCTAATCAATGTACACTCATAGTTACTGAATATCTTGTTCTTTAACATCCATTCTCTAATTGAAACCAAGACTACTAAAATCTTAAGGAAGCACAAAACTGCAATGATAGCAATCTAGACTGGGTCCTGGGAGAAAGGGAAAATGCAATCTGCAAGAAACGTAAAAACACCATTAGCAGAGAATATAAAAGTTTCTTACTTTATGAAGATAGGAACCAGTCCCTTGGTCTTTGGTAAGGTTTTCATATGTTCCAAAACCTTCATAGACTCTGAAGTGTACTTTGGATCACCAGTCAAATAACTCAAATAATTGAACTCAAGCTGGACGGTAGAAACTTCAGCCGTGCTACTTAATCCATCAGGAGCTGGATGTGCAGAATGGTCACGCAAAACAACATCACTGAAGGGGATAGCAGTTGGGCTTGATGTGAAGGCAATTAACAAGCGGTCAGCCAAATTCTTAGCAATGTCGAGATAAACAACTGGTTTAGGTCCTTTTACTGAGGCATTACCACCATGTTCACCACCACTCAAATGATAAGCACTCAAAAGACCACCCAGAACGCGTATGGTTGTTTCAAACAAATTTACTTGGCCTTTCCCATCAATCCTCTCAGAAAGATGTTTCTCAATCCAAGAACCAGCTTCATGAACAACTTCATCAACTCCCATGATCATGGCTGTGTCAAGAGCATCCACTACAGTGGCTCCTAGACCTCCTAAGCCATCAATTCCTCTTTTGCTCAGAGGCATAAGCTCATCGTATCCCATTGCATAGTCCCGATATCCGGACCATGCGTGTATGAAAGCCTCTTTCACCTTTTGTTGCCTAATATTCCAATCAGGTCCCGAATCTATTTTGTGAGAGTTATGAATAGACTTATTCCTCGCAGCTATTTCATCAGGCGATAACAGAGGAGGAAGCCTTGGTGGCTTTCTCCAAAATGTCCGAAATCTACCATTTTCTTCCGTGAAGAAACTATTCCCTTCTTCAGTGCCAAAATGTTTTGTTGCATCAACCGATGCAGGAGTGTTGCTTGTGTGCGTCAGCACGACATAAGCCACGCCAAAAATCATTAATAGCACAAGAAACTTTCCTGTACTGCAGGTTATGCATTCACGTTTAGTATTACTGCTTATCATACTTTGTGTGATCACCTGGAGTAGGAATTATGATATGGTTAGCTCAATGTGATTAGCACAAACAAAGCATCAAAACAAACAGGAATTCACTATACATAAACAGACACACACACACACACACACACACACATATATATATATATATATATATATATCACATGTATTTGCACTGTCTCGGGAGCTCTTAAAACGCCAGCTTGATTTCAAAGGACCAATCGGAGACCCTCAAAACCCGTTATCGTTAGAAATCCCAAAAAAGAGAGAAGAGAGTATTTATCAACATATTTTTAGTAACTTCTAACGAATACAGCTGGGTCCAAGCAGAAACCACGCATCTCCGATTCGTCCCACAAATAAAAATCAGAGCTTCAAGAAATATACGGAATTGGGTCTATCATAATCACGACGAAATGCGACAATTGAAATCTTCAGTAAAAGAAATCGAGAAAAGGACGCCAGCAGATCTGAAAATTTACAGCACGAACCTTGAATAGGGATCGCTGGCGAAACTTAGCATTGTCATAATGTACATCTTTCATTGAATACGGTAGCGATTTCGACATCCTTGATTAGCACTTTTATAAATTGAGCTTGAGAATCAATCGTGCGACTCCCAGTGTAAATCTGGGTTCTGTGACTGAAAATTGAGATTGAGATTGAGGGAATCTAGAGAGCGGATCGAGGGAATTCTTGATTGTTGGAGGAAGAAAAACCCAACCCTCCCTTTGGTTTGAGGGGGTTTTTCCTTTTCAGTATGTGTTGTTTGGATTCACTTCACTGCATGATTTATTGATTTGTGGGAAGATTTGTTTGGATCAATAGACATCTAGTCAACGGTAGTACCAAACTCAGTTAACAACATATGTTCTTACATTAAACTGCTAATTGCTAAACAAGAACAAAACAATTCTGCTTCCTTTTGAATTTGGGAGGAGAACTGCATTTATAGTCAAATATCCGAAATAAAAATGGTTTAATTTCAGTTGCGCAGCTAAGCATTCCGGTCAAATTCTTTATGCAAGTTAATGTATCTTATTATTAGATATATAGAGTAGCGCTCCACCGCCCGCGGTGGGCACATCTTAATGCGCCCGCGGTTGATGTGGCAATGCCACATCATTGACACATCATCATACGAGTCACTATATTTTTCGTTTTTTATTAATTTTATTTTTATTATTATTATTTATTAAATAATATTAAACTATACCCTAACCAATAAACCCTAGTCGGAAAGTGATAATTAATAAAAAATATTTAAGTTTTAATATTTATCTACGTGGCATGCCACATCAACCGCGGGCGCATTAAGAAATGCCCACCGCGGGCGGGTGAACATTTTCGTAGATATATAAGTCGCCATTATGAAAATATGTCATCTTCTTGCCATTTCTGAGGGAAACTATATCATAAAATTTAGTGGTTTTGCTTGTTATATAGGTCAAATATGACATAAGAAGGGGTGATAAAAAAGATTTTCATAGTTTAAATATTTCATTTTCTTTATGCAAAATAAGGTACAAGTTTATATCTTAGGGGTGCATTTGGTAGCCATGTTTCGTCAGGTTAGCATAAATTAACATGGTGAAACAGGCGTTTGGTAGTATTGTTTTGTTAACTCTTAGGTCCGAATTTAAACTCAAGCCCACTGCTATTTACTATTTTCTTAGGCTATGTTTGGTATTTAAAATACAATACTAATCTCATGATAACTACTCTACTATTTTCCTACCAATATGATGTTTATCATGAGATCAGTATCGTATCTTAAATATCAAACATAGTTTTATAGTAAAGGTAACCCACCAATTTGGTGGCTTTAATTTAAACTTGATTTCAATATTTGAAATTTTCAAGAATAACCCCAATTCCCCAACACTATTTTCTCTCTTCTCTCTAAGTGGAGAGCTGTCGCAAGAACACAACCACATCCACGCGGCCAGAACATAGTCGCCGACGACGGCGGCCAAGACCACGAAAAGAGGCGCATGTATACTGTGAAAATTAGTTTGGTAAATCAGATTAGCGCTGGAATTCTTGCATTATTGTCTTCATTTTTTTACTGCTTTTGACTGTAGAGAAATTGGGGTGTGAGGAGGAAAATGTTGGGTGTGAAGATTTTTACTTTAAACTTTGGAAAAATTAAACGTGGAGAATGAGAGAATTGGGATGGTAACGAGTGCTCATAGAAGACTTCAATTTGTATAGTTGGAGAAATTAGGATTTATGGAGTATTTTGCAAGGAGCTCACCATTAATGGAGATAGAGAATTTTGAAAAGGTATTTGAAGAGGGAAGAAAAATCACATCACCCCATAAAGGTCTTTCCCTCGCCCCCCATTGAGAAGATCATGCTCGTCTTCTCCCTATGTGCCGCTGCGTTCCATTTCTGACTGCCCTGAAAAATTTGGGGTTGCAGTCATGGCTGAAAAAGTCTAGAATGTGGTCTTTTAATAGGGACAAAAATGTAAAATTATAATATAATCTAAATATATATTAATTTTATTCATTGTCTACCAAACACCAAAATAACACCCTTGTTTAATTTTATCTCACCACCCTAGTTAAATTATATCCTAATTGATAAAATCTTACTATACTACTTTCTCCGTCCCGCTAAAAGTGGTCATGTTTCCTTTTTGGGCCGTCCCACTAAAAGTGGCCACTTTCCTAAAAAGGAAAAGTTTTTACCTTTAAACTACCTCTCTCCTACTTTATTCACACATAACACTTTAGTTTCTTAATCTCCGTGCCGATCCCTTTGTGGCCGCTTTTAGCGGGACGGAGGGAGTACCAAACATGGCCTAGATATTTAAGCATCATTTTTTTGTGAAAATGACGATCACCGAGGATTTGACTGGTTGTCCCTCAATTTTGGAATGTACCAGTTGTATACAAAACGATGTTAAGAAGGTATCGATGAGTATTTCCAAATATATTACTCAAAATAATCAGCACTATACACTCAATCAATTAGAATTGAAAATTTTTTGTGCCATGTTAACATATTATATACTCGCTTCATTCCATTTATATTGGAGCATTTTTTTATTCAATTAAGTCTATCTCAAATTGTTTTCAATTAAACTCTATCCATAATATAATTTAAAATATTTTGAATTAATGTGTTATTTTCTCATTCTTACCGTTAAGAAATTTTAATAGGGCTAACTCGCTCGGCTTGAAATCAATCTACTGCAATTATCGGTTTCAACCAAAATCCAATATTTATAATATATAATTTTTCTTGATCCTTTATATTCGATGAGATACATTAATTGATGATTGAAAATTGAAATAAATAAATTAATTCACATATTTTATATAAAATTATACTCCAATTCATTTCGAATTTAGACGGACACCACAGTAATATTATAATTTACTATATATATTAAGCTCAAAAGTACGTCTCTTATTTTATTTATCTATTATTTCTTTTACACAATTTTAAATAAATCGAATTAAGTGTCCACGCTCTATATATATTTTATAATTAAAATTTAATATATTATTTATTTATTTTATTTTTAATTATATACTTAATTTAACTTTGTATTTAATACTAAAGGACAAGGTTCATATCATCAAAGTATAATATATAATTATTTTTTAACATTTAAAATAATTTTTTGGATTAATAAATAAAAAAATTGAACCTATAATTTTTTAACTTTTAACTTTTTTTTTCAAATAAGTATTAATTAGGATTCATTATATTATAAAAATATTTTTAATACATATTAATTATAATGATAAATATATTTATGAAACACGAAATTAAATATGAGATACTGAATTTCACTCACTTCTAAAGAGTAATTTATTTTAAACTTGGTCCATTTTTTTAACGTGCATGCGGGTGTGGCATTCTCCTCACAAAATTGAGATATGAGAGCGAATATATTGACACATAATCGCGAGAGGCAATCATCAGTAATCTACAATATGTGTAGTATTCATGCGTTTTGTTAATGTTGATATTTTTCAGGATTGTTCAATTAATCTTAATTTATTTTCAAAAATAGCAAAAAGTAATTCATCAGAATTTATAAATCTCATTCTTTTTTAATCTTGTACGTTCTTTCTCAATTTCAATTTCCATGTAGTAAAAATAAATTATATTTAATGAGAAAAAAAGTTCTAAAATGGGAAGAAAAGTTATAAGATAATGAAGAACCACTCTCTGTATACATATCGCAATCCTCAACACCACACTATTCTATTCAATCTTGAAAACCCAAATGACAAATTAAAAAGAGAAATGGGAAGTCCCAAGAAATGAAAAAAGCACTTCACCATAAAAATGAAGCTGTTGATGAAGTCGATCGATCTCATGGGTAACTACACTATCAAGATTTCCATCTCTCTCTTTCTTCTCCTCTTCTTGGCCTTCATCGCTTTCGCCTCTCTCACTCCATCACCAGTCACCGCTCCTCTCCCCCAAACTGATTTCCCACCGCCGCCGCCGCCGCCGCCATTCTCGAGCAAGAGAAACAATTTGCAGAGGAAAACAAGATTCAAGAGAGAGAAAATGGAGAGGCGTGCCTTCTCGGCCATGCTTCCCAAGGGATACGTGCCGCCTTCTGGTTCGTCGCCATGCCACAACGTCTACCCCAATTCCGTCTCCTTCTTCTGCGATTTCTCTAATCAAATGCAGAAACCCTAGATCTGTTTATTCACTCATTGCCTGCCTAGGGTTTCAAACTCATCAAGAACAAGATCAAGATCAAGAACAAGAAGCCTTCTTTCTATATGATATACCTTTTGTTATAGTTTGTGTTGTGTTTTACTATTTTTGTTTAATTTTGAGTGATTCAAAGTTCCAAAGTCTGTTGTTGGAGGGAAATAAGCAGCTGGTTAATTCCATGCATTTATCATATAAAATATCAATAAAACTACAGTGTACCCCTTCGATCTGTTGATATTTTATTTTTATGATCATATCTATATATCCACTTTCTTTTCTTGCTTGATTTTTGAACTTTAAATCCATTTGATAGAGTAATATTGAATTTTAGAGCCTAATCTTAAGTTTCTGCATGAAAACCAAAAGGGATTGGTAAATAATATATCTTTTTAACTATTAATTTCGTTATATTGAATAATATTTGAGAATAATACTTTTTTTGTAGCTGAAGGAAACAAAAATGGAGTAACTATGGTGGGTTTTTAATTTCATTAAATATTATATAAAAATAAAATAAAAGTAGTGGTGGAATTAATGTTGGTTTGAATGGAGTTTTGAGAATGTAGAATGTTTGGAGTGAATTGTTAATGAATAAAGATGGAGAGGGCACTGCAATTGTTACAGGCGGGAATTGAGCAGGAGGCATATGAATTTCCTTCAATTATGGGGCTTTGTTTCATTTAATGTTGTATATATATGTGTGTGAATTGAATTTATATATACGTTTCTTAGCGTTTACTTCATATGTGCATTCAATTCATCAATTCAATCTCCAGATTGGGCACTCCTAGCAATGCCCTCTACGCAAATCAATATCACTAACTAAATTCCTTTTATATTTATGCAAATTGCATGCTAATCGAAGCATTTTTAACAAATTTATTAATCTTTGGGAGTGGAGTACTTCCTTTTACTAGCTTTTTCTCATAATTTTATTGTAAGCAAAACAAAAAGTAGTTCTCCAAGACAAGTTACACGTATGTATGTTACACAAACCTCGTAGTAGATCTTAATTAATAATTAAATATAGTAGTAGTATATATACCATGTTATATTTGGATAAAAGTCAACTAGTTTCTTGCACAACTATATATAGAGCCGGATTTTATTCCTATGTTTTTAGCAAATTAAGTGCAAATCTAAACATTTAACAGAACAAACATTTATATTTAATTTTAACACCTACTCCACTATAGCAATATATACATAGAGGAGGGTTGATATGTTAACCTTGTTGAATGAGTGTTAACAAGATTCAATCGTTAATTTGTTTTAATATATGATTACAATTTATTTGACTATTTTATATATATATATATATATATATTATATTTTAAAAGTTATAAAGGTAATTTACATTATTATGATTATAATCATAATATATCTAATAAAATCATTACACATCTTCTACATAATATATTTTCAGCGTGATTATCTTCAATTTTAATATTTTTACTCATTTCTCTCCTACATAATATATTCCGGTGTGATTATCTCCCTATATGGTTTATTAAGTATCTCCATACACTACAAGAAATTGTAAAAAGGTCGACGGAATTTCCTAATTACTGAAGGATTACCGACAGATTATATACATAAATATCTATTTATTAATGAATTATTTATTGCCGACGGATTTAATTTCATTAAATATGTATTTTTTAATTAAAATATTGTCGAGAGAAAAATCCGTTGGTAACATAAAATTAAATTATTTAAAAATTAAATAATTTATTTTTTATTATAATTAATATTACCGAGGAAAATTTCCGTCGGTAATAAATAATTAATTTAATCATAAAATAAATAATTATTTTATTTAAAAATTAAATAGTTTCTTATTTTTTTTAACAAATTTAATATTTAATTTTATTAAATATTTCTTTTTTTACTTTAAATATTACTAAGGGAAAAATCAGTCGTTAATAAAATATTAATTTATTTAAAAAATAAATAATTTATTATTTTATTAAAATTAATATTTTCGAGGGATATTTCCGTCAGCAATTCACTCATATCCCATGTCGAATAAAATAATACTTTTTGTGAACGAGGCTCTATAAAAATAATTATTATAAATTTATTACTTATTTTACCGATGGATTTTCGAGGGAATATATGTTTTTTATTAATATTTATATTTATTATTTTATTGAGGAATTCTCAAGGGAATAAAATATTTATTACTATTTATATTTATTATTTTACCGAGGGATTCCTGAGGGAATACATTATTTATTAATATTTATATTTATTATTTTACAGAGAGATTATCGAGGGATTTAATTATATAATCATATTTTAAAAAAAAAATTACGAAGTGATTGTCGAGGGATATTATCGAGGGATGTATTTTCCCTCGGTAATGTCAATACCGATTATGTTTTTGTCGACAGATGTATTTTGTTGACAATCCCTTGGTATTTAGTACTGATGAGGGATTTTTTTATTTTTATCAAGAGATTTTTCCGTCGGTATATTGAAGAATTTTTTGTAGCGAGATATGATTTATTATTTGATATAAAATAAATATTAAACTATATACCATGATCAAAAAAGCTTAGTTGCAAAGTTAAAATTAATAAATTTGTGTAAAAATTATTATTTATCTACGTGACTTGTCAAATCAATCGCAAACACATTAAATTGTATCGCCGTATTGTTGATGAGAGTATGGTGAAGATTGTTAAACTTAATGAATCTTATAGTTTTACTTTCGGTAAATTTGTAAAAAAAAGTTCAAAAATCAAATAAAATATTACGTTTAATTTGTTTCCTAAATATAAAAATGCAAATTAAAAGATAAAATATAGCTAAATGAAAACAACAATAAAGATCTAATCTAATAAATATATATATGTCCTTTCCTAAGAATTGAGTCCCTAATCATGAGAAGTTGTTGCGGGAGTATATCTATCTATCACATTACAAGATGCTAACTCTTTTTGTGAACTAAAAAATCAGTGTAAACAACAATTGTTGGTCCCGAAACGAGTGAACTGAGTGTATGGGGGGATACACTAGTCAGATTTTATAAGTTAAAACTTTTGAGTGGCTCCTGAACTGAAGGGAGGTACTTCAGTGAGAGAGATGAACTTTTAGATAGGAATCCTTCAGTCTACACTGAGTGTTTGACTGATGGACTAATATCTTAAGTGTGCGGGATGTGGTGGTTTTAAATCTTTACTCGTTTGTTTCAGAAGACTTAATGCAATGTTTCTCTTTTCAATTAATCAGCATTCAAGTAATGATAAACAATGAATATGAAATACATAAAGTAAATAAGAGAGACAGAGATTTGGTTTGCGTGGTTCGGAGATAAAAACTCCTACATCCACGGGTACTCGATGTTAGTCGAAGGTTTCCAAATGAATGGAGATGTAATAGTCTTACAGTGATCAACCACAGTGGGTTAGATATATAAAATTATCTGATCACTTCTAGCTTCGAACTTAATCTAATGCTAAACTATTCTTCGGTTACAAATTGATCGCTAAGAACACTAAGAGATGAAAACTGAAAGCTTGGTGTGTTCTAACTGAAGGTTTGAAAGTTTGAGAGCGATGATTGCAATAGCGAGTTGAAAGCAGGGTAACCGGTGTCTTGAAGTGTTTGAAACAGCGGGGTATTTATAGTGCTCTCTTAAAGATATAGCCGTTGTGAGATAGAGCTTCATTTGAATTCTTCCCGTTGGATTCTTCGTCCTTTTTGTCATTTTTGGTATCTGCAGAAAGATTTTGTTTACCTACTGAGATTTTTGCCATAAATGGAAATGCCTACGAAATAGGCTAACACTCAGTGGAAACTTCAGTTTAGGACTTCAGTGCAGACTTCAGAAGTGAACTTCAGTGGCAAGTAGATTTTGCTTCTAACTTCAACTTCAATACTTCAGGGGAGACTTCAGTAGAAAAGTCCTTTAGTATTGGAATGACTTGAATCTTCAGTGGAGATGTCCTTCAGTGTACCTGAAAAATTAGAACTCCCTAACATATGAGTTCTTAGACAAACACTAAGATTCAATATTGGTCTTATTACATCTTTCAGGGGAGGTATTGGGATCTGAATCAAAACACTTATAAATATTTCCCACCAATTTTTCCCTTTTTGATGATGCCAATACCTAACCTGAAAACATCTATCTAAGATAAGAGATTCCCCCTAAACTGGAGAACACTTAATCTATAAGATAAGATGGGTTAGTTAAACAGTTTAAAATATCAAACTAAAAAAAAATATATATAATCAGAGCCTGGACAACTAGAAGATTGTCATCAGGTTGAGATCAAAAGAGACATGATGATGCATTTCATTCATAAGAATATTTTAGTACAAAGTATGTTCAGTACAGAGAGCTTAGTTCAGAATGAAATACAAAAATTCAGAACAAAAGGCACGGTAACTGAAAGTCCGTCCTTGTCATTTAATGTCATCATCATCATTATCTTTATCTTCTTCATCATTTGTCAGATCAATGTCAGGAGTTTCTTCGCGCACTTCATCATCAGCTTGATCTTTTTCTTCAGTAGACGGCGCAGGATTTTCAGGTGCAGGGTTTTCAGGTGCCTGCTCTTCCCCCTTATTGGCAGCATCATAGGCATCTTTCAGAATTTGATCGGCATGCCAGAAGAGAGCTGGAACTTTAGGAAAGTCAATCTCTAGATTGTTCGTGACAGAAATGGATTGGCAGAAGCCTTCTAAGTGCGAGAGGCGAGCGCGGCAGTCAGCTATGATGAGGTCCACCTTCAGTTGATAGTCAGATGAAGGTATAGAAGAAGAAGGAAGACCAAGAGAAGATAGAGCACGAGACTGAGCTGCAGTGACATTCAGACGAGCAGCATTAGCAGTGGTTTTTTCCTTTTCAGCCTGTGTAAGAGCGGAATCAGCGATGGCTTTAGCTTTCTCGGCAAGAACATAGCCTGAGGCAGCATGTTTGAATGTTTTACTGATGCGCTTGTGTGTTCTTTTCAACGTGATCTCTTATGAAGTGATGCCTGATGTCCACGTGCTTGCACCTTGTGTGTAGAACTGGATTCTGGGTGATGGCAATGGCACTTGAACTGTCACAATAAATTGCAACCTGAGTGGTAGGCACTTCATAGTCTCTGAGTTGTTGCTTAAGCCAGAGAATCTGAGAGCAGCAACTTCCAGCAGCCATGTATTCAGCTTCAGTGGTTGATGTAGCAACTGAAGTCTGTTTCTTGGAGAACCAACTTATGAGCTTGTTTCCCAAGAACTGACAGGTACCTGAAGTGGATTTTCTATCCAACTTGCAACCTGCAAAATCAGCATCAGAATAACCAGTTAGTTCTAAGTTATCATCTGAAGGATACCATAGGCCAAGATTGGGTGTGCTCTTCAGGTAGCGCAGAATCTTCTTTGCAGCTTCCATGTGTGACTCATTTGGATTTGCTTGATAGCGTGCACACACTCCAACGGCAAAGGTGATGTCTGGCCTGCTGGCAGTGAGATATAGAAGGGATCCAATGATTCCTCTATACTCAGTTTGACTGACTGGCTTTCTTTCAGGATCTGGTTCTATCCTTCCATTGGTGTTCATTGGAATCTTCACTGCTTTGCTATTCTGAACGCCAAATTTGCTGATCAGTTCCTTTGTGTATTTGGCTTGGTTGATGAAGATGCCTTCAGGGGACTGCTTGATTTGGAATCCTATGAAGAATCTCATCTCTCCCATCATAGACATTTGATATTGAGTCTTCATCAACTTGGCAAACTTGTCACAAAGCATTTGAGACTTCGAGCCAAATATAATATCATCAACATAAATTTGAACGATTAATATGTCTCATTTATACTTGATTGTGAATAGTGTTCTATCCACTGATCCTCGCTTGAAACCTGATTCAATAAGAAAAACAGACAAAGTATCATACCAAGCTCTAGGAGCTTGTTTCAGCCCATAAAGAGCCTTGTGTAGCTTATACACTTTGGTGTAGTCAGTTTCAAAGCTTGGTGGTTGCTCCACGTAGACTTCTTCCTTCAGTATGCCGTTCAGGAATGCACTCTTCACGTCCATTTGATAGACTTTGAACTTCATGTGAGCTGCATAGGCAAGGAAGAGTCTGATAGCTTCCAATTTGGCAACTGGAGCGAAGGTTTCATCGAAGTCAATGCCTTCTTCTTGACAGTAACCTTTGGCAACCAGTCTAGCCTTGTTTCGAACAACCTCTCCTAGCTCGTCTTTCTTGTTCTTGAAGACCCATTTAACACCTATTACGCCTTGATGCCTAGGACGATCAAAAAGTTCCCAAACTTGGTTCCTTGTGAATTCATTTAGTTCCTCTTGCATCGCGGAGACTCAATTAACATCTTGAAGGGCTTCCTGAGCGTCTTTAGGTTCAATGTTGGAGAGGTAGCAGCTATGTAGAAAGTTTTCATCTGAAAATAATGCCATATCTGCTCTAATCATCAGTTGTTCTTCAGTGGTGGAGTCAGTGGGAGGTTCAACGGTGGCTAATGGCTGGACCATTTCTGCTTGAATCTGATTCCTTATTTGAACTCCTCGTTGTAGACTTCCAATCACTGATTCAGTAGGGTGATCTTCAATCCATCTTCTTCTTCTTTGCATGTCCTCTTCAGTGATAATCATTAGGTCCATCATTTGACTAGGAGGTGGTGTTGTTACTGAAGGGCTTCTTTGAAATGGATTGAAATCTTCTTCAGTCTGAGGGTTTGTACTTGTTCCCCCTTGATTGTTGGCTCTTACATATTCAGTTTGTTGAATTTCTTGCAAGATAGCTTTATTTGAACTGGCCAAAATATTGTTAGTAGCAACAATTATAGGAATATTGACTAAGTTAGGACTGTTAGTCCCTGAAGTTGGTGATGGAATCTCAGTGGTGAGATTTTCTGAAAATGTCTGAACTTCAGGTAGAATCTGAACGTCAATGAGATCTTCAGATTGGATGTCTTCTTCTCTAAGTGGAATCTCAGTGGTGAGATTTTCAGTTTGGATAGGAGAAGAGTTGTCAAATTCAAGTGCTTGATTCCTCTCTTCAGATTCTGAAGTTCTGACTTCAGTGGACTCTTTTTCTTGATCCAATCTGACATTTGTCTCTTCAGTGGGAGCATTCTCTTCATCATCATCTTCTAAGTTCCAGATGAGAATCTCCTTTGGACTTTGAACTGAAGGTTGTAAGTTCAAATTCTGAAGTCTTTGAGTGATAACTTCAGTTTCCTTTAACCTGTACTAAAAAATAACATGAGGTGTTATTTTCACTATAAGGCTTCTCTTGTTAAAAACTCTATAGGTAGCACTCTCTTCTGAGTATCCAAGGAAGAATCTTGGATCAGCTTTGCTATCAAATATCTTTAACTGAGTTTTACCATTATTGTGAATATAACACATACAACCAAAAGCACGAAAATATTTAAGAGTTGGTTTCCTGTCATTCCATAGTTCATATGGAGTTTTTCCTTGGCGTGTGGTCAGTAAGGATCTGTTCTGAGTGTAGCAAGCAGTGTTGATGGCTTCAGCCCAGAACTTCTTTGGAATTCCTGAACTATTGAGCATAGTTCTTGCAGCTTCCTTAAGTGACCTATTTCTTCTTTCTGCAACGCCATTTTGTTGTGGAGTCCTTGCTGCTGAAGTCTGATGTTCTATCCCCATTTGTGCACAGAATTCTGAAATCTTTACATTGAGGAATTCAGTTCCTCTATCAGTGCGTATGGTGATGACATCGGTTGACTTCTGATTCTTCAGTTTGGTGAGCAAGGCTGGTATTCTCTCCATGGTTTCATTCTTGTGATAGAGAAACACTGTCCATGCATAACGAGAGAAATCATCAGTAATAACAAGACAATATTTCCTACCATTGGCACTCAGTGGAGTCACTGGTCCAAATAGGTCCATGTGTAAGAGTTGAAGAATCCTCTCAGTGGATGGAGCTTCTTTGGTCTTGAACGAAGCTTTGATTTGTTTTCCACTTTGGCAGGCTCCGCATATGTGATCCTTGTCAAAGATCAAGTTTGATCCACGCACTAGACTGTGTCTTGAAAGTCTGTTGATGACTTTGAAGTTCAGGTGACTGAGTCTATTGTGCCATAGCCAGCTTTGTTCTGAAGTGCTCTTTGAGACTAGGCATGTTTCAGGGGAGGAAGCTTTCCAATCTGCAGCATAAATATTTCCAACCTTGAATCCTTTCATTATAGTAGTCTCATCAGTGAGCTTATTTATCCTGCATTCATTAGAACTGAAAACAACATTAAAACCTTTATCACACAACTGACTTACTGAAAGTAAGTTGTGCTTCAGGCCAGAGACATAGGAAACATTATCAATATAAACATTCCCTATATTGAGAGTACCATACCTTTAGTGAAACCTTTTGAGTTATCACCAAAGGTTACCTGTGGACCATCCTTTTCAGTGTAGTTGGTGAGGGCTTCTTTCTGAAATGTCATGTGCCTTGAGTGGAGCTTGAATGCTCCTTTTGTGCACCTCTCCTTGGTCCTGAGTCCTGCAATTACTGAGTCTTGGGATCCAGTTTAGAACTAGACCCAGCTTTAGTATGCATGACATGCTTTGGCACTCAATGTTGCTTTATGATGCGTGTGTTAGATGCAACATGTTTCTTCTTTTGAAAGTCAGTATTGACTTCTTTTTTCTTTGGAACATACTTTCTGCTCACTTCAGGCTTAGGGTTAGCCTTAAAGTCAGCTTTTGTATGTTGTTGGCGTTTAGTCCAACGCCTTCCATAGCTTTCTGAACCTCTTGTTTCAAAACAGTGTACTGGGGGAGCATAGAAGTCATGTGACCTTCTTGTAAAGTCAGAATAATATGAACTAGGGGATGAATTCCTATGTTCATATCTGTTGGAATATGACTCCCAACGCTGCGTTTTATGACTGCGTGTGTCATAGTTTCTGGAACTTGAATCACTTAGTGAACAAGTGCAATGTGAACACTTGGTTTTGAAGTAGCGTGGTTCAGGGGACTGAAAGTGTCTCCTTGATTCATGTTTGTCAGTGGCATACTGTCCTTTATGTTTCCTTTGGGCCTTAGGTCTTTCAGTAACCTTAGCCTTTGGCTTTTCAGTCACCTTAGGCTTGTCAGTTGCCTTAGGTTTCTTGAAAGCCTTTCTTTCAGTGACAGTGCTGCTTTTAGGAATAGTTTGCTTCCTGAAGACCTGCTTAGGTTTTTTAGTAGCACGTGTCTCAGTGTCAAAAGTTTTCTTTGCCTTTTCAAGTGTAGCATTGATTTCAAGATGAGTATGGACATTCTTGGCCTTCAGTTTAGGCTCTGTTTGAGTCAGTGGCTTCTTCCCTTGGGACTTAGAAGCCTTTTTGATAGTACTTTCAATTTTAGTAGCAACCATACTTTCAGTGGAAGCCTCGTCAGTGGCTTTCACAAAAGATATGATTGGAAATGTGGGCTTGAGCACATTCAGAAAATGTACTTTTACCTTGTCCTGATTAAAGCCAAGACCTTTCCCTTTTGGTCGTTGAGATTCACTCAACAAATGATTAGTATAACTAGATTTTGTCCATGTCTCAACCTTAGTCTTGTACTACTCTATTCTTTCAGATAGTAAGTCATTTCTTTCGGTGATTTCACGTATCTGAGAGTCCTTGAACAATATTTCATTGTTCTTTGCATCAATGTCCTTTTTGAGATCGAGTATCTCAGATGTTTCAGTATCAGATAGGCTTTTGGATAAGCCTGCAGTTGCACAACATCCAGTTTGGATGTTAGATCTTCATTATCTTTTTTTATCATCAAAAAGATTGCTTGTAGATTGCGAAAATCTTCAGATAAAGATTCATATTCCTCCATTGAGACAGTTGCCTCATCATCCAAGTTTACATCATCTTCCACTGAAGAATTTTCAGTTTTGGATCAAATTTCAGTTGGTGCACTTTCAGATAGAATCTGAATCTCTTGCATGGATGCAATGGATGGAGTAGATGGAATGGATGCATATGATGTTGAATATTTGATTTTAGGGTCCACATATCCTTCAGGCATGACATGTGCATAGATTACCTGAGGGACGAACTCTCCATTTCCCATCAAGCAGAACACTTCAGGTGACTCATCTTCTTCAGTAGCAAGGAGCCCAAGATCTTCATCATCTGAAGAATCTGAGAAGTGTCTCTCATAGTTTGATTTGGAGGGTGTGTTGATCTGATCTGGATCATCATCAACCATCATAGCTTTTCTTTCAGCATTTCTTTGATCCATTCGCAGCCTAAGTTCCTCCCTTTCCTTTTTGCTTAGGTCGGGGCAGTCAGGCTTGAAGTGATCTGAAGCTCCACACTCATAGCACACACCTTTGTTGTACTGTTGTCTTTCAAGCTTTGACTGAGTGGCAGTCACATCCTGGTTAGATGTAGAGGTGGACGTTTCATTGGCTGGTGGTGTGCTCCTTCTAGCACGGTTGTCTCTATGGAATTTTCTGAAGCGGCTGTTCTTCAGATCTGCACGTTCAAAACATTTTGCCATTAAAACGTATTGTTCCATGAGTTCAGCCTTGGTCATACCTTCGAGGTCTAGAGCCTCTGGCTTGGACTCCTCTGCTGGACTCTTGTTTGCCTTGAAGGCAACAATGTCCTGTGATGAAGATGATACAGGAATGGCTTCTCTAATTGGATTTGAGATATCCAATATCTTCTGCCTTATCTCGTGACTCTTTAGTATACTGAAGATGGCAGTTGTTGTGAGGGTGTTGAAGTCTGGACGCCCACTAATTTGGATTTGATAGGGCAGTCATTCTTCACGTCGAAGACACCATACAATCTTCAGGTTGATCTCCCTTTGGGTGTACTTTTTAGGTTTCAGTGCTCTAACGGCGGTTAGAATCTGCATGAACCTGAGTTCCACTTCGCTAATGGATTCTCCGTGTACCTGCAAGAAATCATCATATTTTTGGCACTCAAGGGTTAGCTTGTTCTCCTTGATTTCTTCGGAACCTGCACATATTTGCTCGAGTGTTTCCCACATCTCTCTTGCAGTCACGCAGTGTTGGATGTGTACGAGCATCGGCCCCTCAAGAGTTCCTGAAATGATATGCTTGGCATAATCATCTAGGCCACCGATCTTCTTTTCATCGGCTGAGTATTCACTGAGTGGCTTCACTTCAGTGCCTGGTTCTCTTAAGCCAGCTGTTTCCTGAGGAAACGTCTTCATGATTTTGATTGGCCCAGTTGTGATAACTTGCCACATCATCACGTGATGTGCTTTCAAATAGGAAGTCATCCTATACTTCCAGTAGTCGTAGTCCTCAACTGAGAACATACGCAACACAAGAGATTTCTCCATTGGAGAGATTAGATATATGCAAGTGAGTTTTTCTGAAAAAATCAGTTTAAAAACCTTGGGTTAAGAAACAGTGGTAATTAAACACACTGCTCTGATACCACTTGTTGGTCCCGAAACGAGTGAACTGAGTGTATAGGGGGGGGGGGGGATACACCAGTCAGATTTTATAAGTTAAAACTTTTGAGTGACTCCTGAACTGAAGGGAGGTACTTCAGTGAGAGAGATGAAGTTTTAGATAGGAATCCTTCAGTCTACACTGAGTGTTTGACTGATGGACTAATATCTTAAGTGTGCGGAATGTGGTGGTTTTAAATCTTTACTCGTTTGTTTCAGAAGACTTAATGCAATGTTTCTCTTTTCAATTAATCAGTATTCAAGTAATGATAAACAATGAATATGAAATACAGAAAGTAAATAAGAGAGACAGAGATTTGGTTTGCGTGGTTCGGAGATAAAAACTCCTACATCCACGGGTACTCGATGTTAGTCGAGGGTTTCCAAATGAATGGAGATGTAATAGTCTTACAGTGATCAACCACAGTGGGTTAGATATACAGAATTATCTGATCACTTCTAGCTTCGAACTTAATCTAATGCTAAACTATTCTTCGGTTACAAATTGATCGCTAAGAACACTAAGAGATGAAAACTGAAAGCTTGGTGTGTTCTAACTGAAGGTTTGAAAGCTTGAGAGCGATGATTGCAATAGCGAGTTGAAAGCAGGGTAACCGGTGTCTTGAAGTGTTTGAAGCAGCGGGGTATTTATAGTGCTCTCTTAAAGATATAGTCGTTGTGAGATAGATCGTCATTTGAATTCTTCCCGTTGGAGTCTTCGTACTTTTTGTCATTTTTGGTGTCTGCAGAAAGATTTTGTTTACCTATTGAGATTTTTGCCATAAATGGAAATGTCTACGAAATAGGCTAACACTCAGTGGAAACTTCAGTTTAGGACTTCAGTGCAGACTTCAAAAGTGAACTTCAGTGGCAAGTAGATTTTGCTTCTAACTTCAACTTCAATACTTCAGGAGAGACTTCAGTAGAAAGGTCCTTTAGTATTGGAATGACTTGAATCTTCAGTGGAGATGTCCTTCAGTGTACCTGAAAAATTAGAACTCCCTAACATATGAGTTCTTAGACAAACACTAAGATTCAGTATTGGTCTTATTACATCTTTCAGGGGAGGTATTGAGATCTGAATCAAAACACTTATAAATATTTCCTAACATTTATGTTGGCTTAAATACAAGGAATCTCAAATGGTGTGAGATTACAAACTCTGCATTACTTTCGTATATACAAGTATCATAGACATTATGTTTTTTGAAATTTTTTGGTGTTAAGTAAGTAGAATTAAAGTATGTGGGTTATCAATAAATAAATTTTAATTATGAAATAATATATATATATATCTTAAACATCTTAAAACAAAATGGCCTATTAATTCAGTTGGTTAGAGCGTCGTGTATAATTTATATTGTTTTACTTTATACAAAAGGTCATTTATAAAAAACTTGTCCTCGTACTATTGACATTCAAAACACAATTTATTTTGCATTTTGGCAGATAATTTTGTTCGATGGATTGTTGTGAGGCCTTACAAAGCATATAAAACATGAATCATTCAATTTAAAATCAATTTCGATAATAATTTTGTAATTATAATTAACTTCAGTGGCAAAAGAAATACAATGATTAAATATGTAATTCATTTTATCGGAAAGCGGTTGTTCACACGTAGTAAAAGGATAAAAATATATGAATTAAATATTTAAATTCATTATTTAAATAACTACTGTTCATAAGTTTTTAAAATAATTTTAATTTCATAAATAACTATATAAGCTATACACAAATAGTTTAAACAAAACAAAATTCAATAATACAAGTTTTCAAATGAATTGTTATTTTAATTGCATCTACGTAATACATTTGAACTATTTAATCATATATTTAAAATGATAGAACAATATTTTTAAATCTAAGCAAAACACAACATAATAAAATATAATATAAAAGTTATTTAATTTATTTAATTAGCTCAATTAAACTAAAAACTATAGTAAAAAAACTACGAGGTCACGTGTAAAACGAGCAGTCGAATTTATATGATAATATTAATTTTATTGATGTAACAATTGAGGATATTAATTGACAAGGTAATTTTATTAGTTGAGAAACATAGCAAATTTATATGACAACATTGTTAATGAATAATAATTTAAATAGCATAATATTTTATTTTCATTTTTTTAAAATTAATTGTTAATAATTTTTTATGTTTATACGTGTATTTTGTTAAAAACTTTTAATTATTAAAACATATTTTATATATTTACATTTTGTTATAAATCTGCATTAAAGTATACCTATCTATTTAAGTTATATATATAATATAATCATTAAAAATTATATTTTTTTTAATATTGTTTATGTCTTCCTAATAAAAATCTTATTTTATATGAAATAATTAAATTTGTAGATATCTATAACTATACTTTTATATAATCTTATTTTATAACAATTGCATATAAAGTGAAGTATTTTAAATATTTTACTTCATTATTTTTTATGATAAATACGATTTGACATGTTTTTGAAGCAAAAATATTCGCATCATATAATATAGAATAAAAGATATTAATTTTTCGAATGTCAAATAGATTCGCGTTTGTTATTCAAATTTTAACGATGTCAATGTTTATTTTTTGTTTTTTATGTAATGACTATAAACAAAAGCTAATATCAATCTCTTTCACATGCTGATTTATATTTATTTAAATTAGTATTTATTCATTGTTAATTGTATGTTACTATTTGTAGAATTCGTATTCATTGTGATTTGTAAATATTAATATATAAAAATGATGGTAAAGATATGAAATTCAATGTGAATACTGTATATAATGAAGTTTTTCAAAATTAGTAAATTTTGAATCTTTCTTATTAGTCTTTTTTATTGTATGTAGAGATATGTATAACTATGTAACTTATTGTTTCACCTAGGGAATGATTATAATGAAAATAGATATAGAGAATGATTATAATGAAAATAGATCTGTTTGTTTGTGTTAACTAAAAAAATATTTAAACCATTCATATTTTTCATACAATGAATATAATTAAATTATACTCTAATCAATAAACCCTAGTTAGAAAGAATAACAAATTCCCTATTTTCAGAGATAAAATATTTTAAATAATATATATACTAAAATTATCTTTTAATCTGCACCATTAATTTAAATAATTGAACAATCAAGATTTATTTTTAGTTAACTCATACAAAACCATTTTTATTTAATCTCTTTCCATATATATATATATATATATCACTCATTAATTTTTTATATTTATTTGTATTTAGAAAATTTAGATTTGCTATCTCAATTAAATACATCTTTTTTTGAAGTTGTGTCACAATTGAAAACAAAATATGTAGGTGTATTGCACGAGTGCAAGACTAGTTGTTTTTAAATCCCGAAACTCTGGTACTGATCACCTACTTTTTAAAAATAAGCTAAAAATTCATCATTCAGTATTAATATGTTTTGAAAGAGAAATAATGAAAGAGTAAAATTGAAATGCAGAAAAGATTGAAATTAAAATGCGCTATATAAATATAAGTAGAGTTTGAAACAAAAAATAGTTGATGAACAAAATTTTAAATAAGAATAAGAAATGGAAGTGTTTGGGCTCTACATGAGATGTTATAAGATGGGGCTGTGAATCGCCTACCGCCTTATCTATGATTCTATAATGTACAAAGGCAACACTAATACTTCGGACTCACGATTGGTACCAAAAATACAATACTACTTGATTTTAATTCATTAACAATAATAATGCTGATGAATAATAAGAATGTATGTATGATGTCACAATTGGAAAAAAGGTCAAATTCTACAAAAGTTTACAACATTTCACTAAAATCTTGTTTTTTATACAACATTTTAAATGCTACCATGATATTTTCAACCTATTCATTGTGTTCTAATTTTTTTCATCAAAATTAGTCTGACTCAAATCGATGGCATGACTAAATTATATTGATAAGTCAATAAAGATATTGTTATTTTAATTAAATATACAAAATATAATTTTGTAGCTAAACACTTGACACAGAGACACATTGGCTCTCTTTCTCTCCTCTTTCTACCTCAATTTGACAATTTAGAATCCTCATCATCTCCAAAGGCCATATCTTCATCGATTTAGGGAAAATTTGTTTTGATGGGAAATAGAATACAATCAATATGTTAAAAAATTTCATGATAACATTTAAAAGTCTTGAAAAATAAGATTTTGGTCAAAGACCGAGAATTTTGGTAGAAGCTGTCCAAGAAAGAATGAGGTTCGTCCTGCAAACTGTTTGATAAAAATCCAAAGAGAAGAAACTGATGAGAAAATAATTGCCCTTTTAATATTTGATGTTATGCCAAGTTTGGACCAAGCTGTACACATTCAGTTTCTTGGATGTCAAAAGGAAACCATTCTGAGTTTCTTTTATTCTAGATGTGATTGAAGAACAATTAAAACAGGAAGCAATTTATTATGATGGATCAACTCTATTTCCATTATCCATTAGTTGCTCTTGCTTGCCTCATCTTCAGCTTCAAAGACAGAGAGCGGCTGCTCCCTTGTCAAGCCAAACGACGTAGTAAACTTAACCTTGTCACTGGTGGTGGCTCCAACGTGCACGTCACTCAGTGAAGCTGTGAGGAAAAGCTGCTTTCCTTGGAGTCCAGTGACATCCTTCATGTGAGATGGTTCGATGAAAGAAGTAATCTTCTCATCATAAAACACACTCCCTAGGTTGGGGAAATAGTGCTCAGTTTTCTCCTTCTGCTTCAACCAGAAGAACCCTGTTGTTCGGTTCAAACCAACCTCCTCCACTTCACCCAAATGGAATAACCCTTTTGGTATTAAGAATTCCTCAAAGAGCTTCCCAAGCTTCCCTTTGCACTCTTCTCCCTGGTAAATCTCCGCTCCTTTGCTTTGACTTTCAATTATTGAACATGTTTCCATTTTCCTTGGAATTTCTCAAATTTGTTGTTCCATTTTTCTCAGTATCATTTATAGCTGGATCCCATTTGCATTGCATGCTGGTGTAATTAATTGTTAATTAATTAGTATTAAAGATTTTGTGGGCTGTACTATTGGTAGAATGCAAGCTACATAATTGATAAATTATGTTCTAATATTGTAAGCCTATGATCAGCTCTGATAATTCATATTTGGGACTGAGATTAGAAACTGTATTTTTAGACAATGATCAGCTTCAGTAATAGAGTACTTTAGTTCCATGTTGGTAGAAGATTTAATCAGAAACTCAAACATTAGTAGAAGAATATGCAAGATGCAGTTGGCTTGCTTGATGCTTTAATTAGTATCTCATCTCCCTTGTAGCTATTACCTAGCTAGTCTAATTAATTATGCTTGCCAAACTCATTCGTCGTTTAGGTTAGGTTTTGAAATCTGAGGGTTTTGGTTGTCTTGAAAATTTAGGGTGGCTGAACATTGAAATTAGTTCAGCTCTTTATTGAAGGCGAAGTAAAATATTTGTACTATTTGTTCTGAAAATTGAATGGGTAATACTGAAAAACTCTGATTTCGAATGGAGGATACTGAAACTCTGATGTCCCCCACCTACTTGAGACCAGCGGTGTTCAAAATAAACTTCATCTTCGGAATCGAATCGAATCGTAATTGATATTTTTTAAAGCGATAATCCTCTTTGATGGTTCGGTTTTAAACCATATCCGTATATGGACAGTTCAGTTCTAGTTTTAAAAGTTTGGAATTGTAAATTGCTGGTTGCTCTACTTTATAAAGATTTTGTCTACCCCACTTCAATCTGATGTATTATATTACATAAAATCATTATTTATAACTGATAATATTAGCGTTTAACTTGTAAATTCATGTAAAAATATAAAATTATTATATCGGTTAAAAAAGAATCAATCGTTCAACTAAATCACCAATTTTTGGTATCGGAACTCGTGGTTCGCGCACATGGAAAAACACATGTTATTCGTTAGTTATTAGTTGCAACCTAAAAACATTTAAGCCGAAATATGATTTTCAAATTAAGTTACGAATTAGTGTATGCTGCCAAAGGGAGTGACGAACAATAACCGTAAACATCTCTAGTTCCAATGATAACATAATTTTTTTGGCTAAGTTGTCTTGATTGCTCAATAGCCATTAAGGTGGTGTTTACTTTGCATATCGATATGATTGATTGATAAAAATAATCCAAATTAACCTAGTGTTTACTTAGATTTATAAATGATGAACTGATAAATTTTAAACTAATTTAACATTTTTATTATTCAAATACCCATCCTTATATTTTATCAATCTAATTTATCACTTGATGTAAATGTCACCTAAGAGAAAAATGAGTATATCTTATTTTATATATTATTTTTGAAAAATAAATCTAGTAGATATATTGCGGTTATAAAAATAATAGAAAAATTACTTTATAACCTTTAAATATATAAAATAATTAAATTATATAAAAAAATCATCGAATAAATTATAAGTGTAGGTCAAAGTAAATCAACAACTAAAATTAAATCATAGTTAACGATAAGCACAAAGTTAACATTTGAATGTTCGTCCATTTAATTAAACTCAATTTTATTGTAGTAAAATTTAAATTCCATTTTAAAAATAACTACTGTATTAATAATACACACACATTATATATTTTTACATAATTGTCAAACACTTTTAAGGGAATTTATGAGTTCTAAAGATCATGTAAATTGTTTTGAAAGACGTGCAACAGAATAGAGATTTATTGTTTTAAAAATAACTACTGTATTAATAATACACACACATTATATATTTTTACATAATTGTCAAACACTTTTAAGGGAATTTATGAGTTCTAAAGATCATGTAAATTGTTTTGAAAGACGTATAAGATGAGCTTCACTGCTTCATAATTTGTATACGTGCAACAGAATAGAGATTTATTGTTTTATAAAAATGAACTGCAGTATTAAATGTGTGCACACTATATACTGGTGATTCACCGTCCTGACTTTGATAGTTGCAACTTTGAAAGAGCATTGTATTTCTTAAACAATGAAATTCTGGTTGTTGAACGATGGGGCCCAAAACGACTTTCACTCTTTCCTTTGGTTTTGTTACAACTTTCTGTTTCGTTATAGATTAAATTTTAGTATTTAGGATTTAAGTAAATGGAATTGCAAAACAATGTGTGTTTTGAGAGAGAACTTGCCATATTTCTTCAGACAGTCCTTCACAAACTATTACTCATATCTGACCAAATCTAATCAATTACAAGCATGGGCTGTCCTTATAATTATATTATTTCCCACCAATATAGGAGTACTTCCCTTTATCATTATTGATTTATTGTGGTCAAGGATCGCCATAAAACTGAAAACCAAGTTTAAGAGCATTTTTATACCTATACGGATGGATACTATTAAATAGATACGTGCAAATCAGATCAAAGTTAGAAACTTGTTGCGTGTAATGAACACGTTTGGCTGTTAATCGTCTCTCTCTGCAATTTGAGTCAAAGATATGCCTTCTTCTTTTCTTATGTATAAGGATGTCTTAAATGTTGTGTTTAATTTGAATGATTTTAGCTGATTTCGACTTCATAAAGAAATAGCTCAAATGCTCTCAATATTGATCTTCTTAACGAATACACTTGAATAAATTTACTAGTAACGTATCCCACATACATCAAACATATTTATAGGATTTAAGAACGTTTCTTAAAAATTAAGCAACAGTCGCAATTTAAAAAAAAAAGAAAGAAAGAAAGAAAAAGAGAAGGAGAAGAAAGTAGTAAGTACTAGTAGTAAATTACTAGTCTAGTTAAACAACAGCCAAACCAGATTTATTTGAAGACGAGCTTTACAATCGCAATTTCCAACCACAACCCATCACTTCTTCTCCTCTTCCTCCTGGAATGCCGAGAGCGGAAAAGCTCTAGAGATTCCAGTAGGGGTGCCGAAGGTAATTTTGCCAGATTCGGGGTCCTTGATGGAAATATCACAGATTGTGATCCAGATCAGGATCTCCTTGCTCTTGACGCCGGTGAGGCGCTTCATCCGGCGATCGGAGACGAAGGCCGTGACCTCTGTGTCGTACCAGACGCTGCGGCCGATGCCACGGAAGTAATGCGTCTTGCTCTTCTTTTGCTTCAGCCAAACGAAACCGGTCTCTGCATTGTGGCCGACCTCCACGATGTCGTCGAGCGGAAGCAGTCCCTTAGGCATGTTGATCTTCTCCAGCAGCTCCTTTGACTTCGCCTTGCAGACGGCGTCTCCGGTGTACACCTCAGCGTTCTCACGGTGGGACTCAATCTGCTGCGAAGACATCGCGACAGCGGCGGATTTTGGGGAATTGGGGCGGTTTCTGCGTTCACGATTTGTGTTCTGAAAAGAGGGTGAAATTGAATGAGCTCAATTTTTAGAAAGTTACTGGGATTTTCTTATAGGAAAGGGCGAGTTAGGATGAACTTACGGAAATGCCCTTACGGGGATTGCGTGTTCGAATACAGCGGGGGTTAGTAGAGGGATTGTGCCAGGTGGGATAGGAATGGAATTTATTGCGATGATAATGATTTTAGTTGGTAGTTGATTTAGTGGGACCCACGGATGGGGAAAAGAAAATCAAACATTAACTCATCCACATTTTATTTCATAAATTTATTCTGATACTCCTTCATAGTTTTGGCTTGGTTACTTTTATTCCAAACTGTTCCAAATTATTTCAAGTTTGTGTTTATCTCGTTTAAAAATTTAGTATTGTAAGTTCGACTTAGTCTTTGTAAATCATATTCTCTCCGTCCCAATAAGCATGGCACAAAACTTCTGGGCATGATTATTAAAGATAGTGTATAAAATAGTGTAAGAGTGATAAAAATGGTAGAGTACACACCTTTTTAAAAGGATAAATTTTATTATTTTAGAAATGTGCTAAGCTTAGTGGGACATGCAAATAAGAAAATTGTGTCAAGCTTAGTGGGACGGAGAGAGTATTCAACTTCAGTTCGCTAAAGAAAAATCGAGCTCAAATGAGGTTTTTTTAATATTCGATTTAATAGTGAATTCGAACTCAACCTTGTACTCGACTCGAGTTCTTTAAGTATTTGAGTTCAAAGTCATTAAGAACCTTATTTATTAAATTATTTAAGTTAATATATATATATATATATATATATATTAACTACACAAGTTCATGAACTAACTCGCAAACTATTAGAAGTTTGACTCGTTTTTCAAGTTTGTGAATTACATCACGAACTATTCGAAGTTCATCACATTTTATTTAAATGATTACTGCTACCACTTAAGAACATAACTTAATTGAATTGAACTGAATACTGTTAGGTTTAAGTTTGACTCGGTTAAAAATTAAAGACTTGAGTTTAGCTCGAGTTATGCAAATCAAGTTCTAGTTCACCTTGATAAAGAAAAATCGAGCTCAAGTGAAGTTCGTTTGAGATTGATTTAATAATGAATTCGAACATGAACTCGAACTCGACTCGAGTTCTTTAAGTATTTGAATTCAATGCCATTTATTAAATTATTTGAGTTAATATATACATATATATATATATATATTAATTAGACAAGTTTGTGAACCGGTTTGCAAACTAATGATTTGAAGTTCAATTCATTTTTTAAGTTCGTGAACATGATCGTTAACAAAATTAGCAAACTATCAAAGATCAAGTTGTTAAGATTATATTCGAATATGTTTGCTAACATTTCGAATCGAATAGCAGATCAAGTTCGACTCGAAAAAAAATTTTGAGCTTAATTCAGTTCGTTTATTAAAAATATTAATTTTTATCGAATTGAACTTCAATAATTTATCAATGGTTTAGTTCACTAACATGCAGATTACGGAGTATTGAAAAACAAAAATTAAGTTAGGTAAACAGTATTCTACCTAGGTAGCCGACATTTTCATAATTGATGAAATATCGAATTTAAGCTCTATGATTATTATCAACCAATCTAATATATAAAACAAAGCGTGTGAAATGAAAAAGTATGCTAATAATTTTCAATCAAGAAGTATGATAAAAAAGTATGCTAGTTTAAGTTAGGGTGAGGTAGAGAACGTGATCACAACATGGAATAAAAAGGAAAGACCAATTTATATTTTATTATACATGATATATTATAAGCTGCATATCTGGCAAAACATAGAATTTGGACAAAATATATATATTGATTACGACTGATAACAATCAAGAAACCAGATCAGAAAACACTTGCTCCCACGTAAAAGCATTAGAACATTAAAGAGTACCGTACATTGATTCGTTGAATATCGAAATCCGTCCTTTAACATGTAATTAAGAGGTAAATGAAATCATATATATATATAATGAGGTAAATACAAGCTAGCTAGCTTTATTTTGTTACTATTGATTTGAACCTGTATTTAATTAACTACTGTTGATTTTGTCGAGTGCAGGTTCAAAGGCAGCAATGGGGTGGACGCGATAAATACCAACCGAACTTATGAATTTAACCTTTTCACTGGCTGGGACACCGATGAGAATTTCAATGACTGAAAATGTAAGAAGCATCTCCTTGGCTCTGACTCCAGTTATCTTCGACAAACGACGTGGCTCGATGAAGCCGGAGATCTGCGTGTCGTAGTAGGCTGTTCCGATTTTATGGAGCTTACGTTCCGTTTTCAGCTTCTGCTTCAACCAGTAGAAGCCCGTGGAGCGGTTGAAGCCGAACTCCTCGATTTCTTCCACCTTGAGGAACATGCATCTGGGAATGGAGAATTCATCCAGCATTTTGTCTAGTTCCTCTCTGCATGTTGCTCCATGGTAAATCTCTGCTGCCATTTTTGATTTGCCTTGACTTTCTTTGCTGCGTGTTTCTCGAGTATGATTTGTCCTTCTACATATGAATATTTATTGGTGCTAGCTAATAATTAAATTAAGTCTTTTTGTGGGGTGCAACTTATTAATTGATGCCAACCCTAGCTATGAGATTATTTAATTAGTTATGAATTTTTTCATGCTAGGGTGTTGTAGTTGCATGCAAGACTATATATGGATGGATAGATTGGCGTATGTGTTGACAATATTGCTACTGCGTGAATAGTGAGGAAAGTTATGAGCAATATTAGCGAAACAATTTATAACAATCAACAGCATTTGTATGTAAAATAAAAATGAATGAACACCACATGTAAATTTTTTACTAGTTATAGATATAATTGTCAATTGTGAGTGCTTTCAGAGCGCAAGAAAAAACATATAGAAATATAGAAAATAAAATTAATAGTAATACCTCTTAACTCTGCTAAACTATTGTCCAAAGTATGGATCTGACTTCTTATTCATATGCAATAATTAATCCTAGTGCTACAAGGGTTGTAAATTAGGTCGAAAACTTTGTAGGAAACAACTTCGGCCTCTTCCTTTGTGATTTATAAGGACTCTTTCCTAGTAGGATATATAAAGGCAAGATTCCATGTATATATGCATATCCCTACCTTATAAGGTAATGATTTTTAGATTGTTCCACCAAAATATTTTTGAATAAGATAGTTTAAAATAATCATGCTAAATATATAGGTAAAAATGGTGTTTAATACACGAACTGTGGATTTTTTTCCCCCCCCAATAATAGCACCTTCTAAAGATTGTATCTTATATATAATGTAAGTGGGGATCTAGAAAAAGAGCAAACAAATGTTAAGGACATGGAAAGATTAATAGTTTGAGTTTTAATGAGTTTCATGGTGGATTAATTCATAATCACGTGTACACGAGTAATTAAGTAGGTAATTGTATACAAAATAGATACAGCTATATATTTTGTGATGCTGGTGTAATAAATGGATATTAGGCACATTTAAAATTGTAATATCATTTTTATTTTTATATTGGTGTATTAATGTGCCTAATATCTCATTGTAAATGTGCACAATGATACTATTAGGCACCATTATGTGCCTAATATCATTTTGATTCTGTGCAATTGTAAATTCACCAATTTTAAATGTGCCTAATAATATCATTTTGAGTTTTAATGACTTTCATGGTAGATTAATTCATTTTTAGTTAATCGGCCAGCTATACATTGGTGATGCTGGTGTAATAAATGGATATTAGGCACATTTACAATGAGATGTAATCTATTCTACCAACAGATAGGACGGTTGATATAATAATTTCACATAATAATTAATTCATAATAAATAGTTTTAATTTTTATAACTGAATTCATATATATATATATATATATGTCTTAAATGTGTATAATAACCGAGATAAAGTTAGGAAGTGTTGCAAAGTTTCAATACAATTAAGCGTCAAAGCTTTAACGAATTTTCTCAATACATCAACTTTTTTTTTTTTGAAAAAGAAACTTTATTAAAATAGGCACGAGAGATGGTGTCACGGGGCTAATTTTCGTCCAAAAATTTTCGCCTCGTGTGGCGCCAAGACACACTTTGGCTAGCCCTCAATCTCACTACCTCTAATGTATAAGTTTGTGTGAATATTTCTCTCGCAAAGTTAGGGCTCGATCCGACAATTTAACGATTATAAAGCAACGTAAAGTATAAACGAACCACAGGAATTATGGGGCAATCCAACCTTATATTACTAGCAACTTCATACAAGGGACTCACGCTTTGGCACACACAACTCTATGTGCTCTAAGCTCTCACGAGTCATCTATTTATAGGTGTGAAGGACATGCCCCCTTCACTAGGCTTACAATGGGCCTGGGCCAATTTAAGCTAGACTTAGTCAAACTAGGTGTCATGTGGCGTCTCCGAGACTTGGAGTTTGTTACCACAACCGTCACCCACATTTTGCTCACGCTCCTTTTGACCGAGTCTCGTCTCGCTCTGCGCCCATATATTTCGCAACTGACGCTCCGCATTTCTCGCGCCCGTCCGCGCATGGCTCGTGCCGCGCCCGGACGCTCTCGCATATCTCGCACCAGACACCCACGCAACGCCCGCGCCACACCCGCGCCACGCCTATGTCGCGCATGTGCCGCGTCCGTGCCATGCATGTGCCGCGTCCGTGCCGCGCCCGTGCCATGCATGTGCCACGCATGTGCCGCGTCCGCACCATCCTCGGCCCTTGGCGCGCACCCCTCTTGCACGCCACTCGGCAATTCTCGGCCGCGCTCGGCATATCCTTGAGCGCGCCAACTCTCGGCCGCGCTCGGGTGTACCCGGGCCATGATCCTTTGGCTAGTGCACGCACCTCCTCGGTGTCCCGTGCACATCTCTTGTGTCCGTGTCCGGCATGGTTCCGCACAACGCCTATGTCTTAGTCTCGGCACGTAGTCGTGCCATCCTTGGCCGAGGCATGTCGCACAGACCCGACGTGCCACGACACCCAACTATTTAGGGCTGTAACAGATGGCCACAACAACTACATGCATTAGCATATACTCCCTCCGTCCACGAAACTTCTTCCTAATTTGTAATTTTCGTCCGTCCACAAAAATTTTTCATACTTTAAACTTTTCATTTATAATAAGTGAACTCACCACACTCTTTACACACAATTCAATTTAATATAATACATTAAGTGGGACCCAAAATCCACTAACTACATACAACACAATTTAAAACAATATATCAAATGAGACCCTCATTCCACTCACTATATATCATCATTAAAGTCAAAGCACTACATAAAAACCAACACCAAGTCAAATTAGGAACTTGTTTTGTGGACGGAGGGAGTAAAACACAAGACCTAATATTCGTCCAAACAAAAGAAAACTAAACATCAACGAGAGGATTTACGCACCAAGATCTAAAGTTTTTCCGGGCAACGCAGTCTCTAACCTTTTTGCCACCTACCCAACACCAAACAATTGATTTAATGTCCCCCATCAGTCTTTCTATATTTCATACCCTATTATTGAAAACAATCTCATATCTATCCTTTCAAATCACAATCAACACATCATATGAAAATCATGGATTACAAAATCTTGACAAAAAACACGTTAAAGATGAAGTTGGAGCAACTCAAAACGCATATGATGATAGTTGTAAATATCAAAAGCAAACGAAACAAGTAATTTTAATTAATATAATTTTTTTTTATTATAATTGTCAAATTCTAATGTAATTTTTAAATATTAGTTAATATTATTTTTAATAAATTTTAATATTATTTTAATTTTATTCTAAGGCCACGAGCCGAAGCCCAGAGCCGAGCCCAATTGGCCCACGGGTGCGGGTGCCGGCACGGTAGCGACGGCGCGTGTGTGTGGGCTTTATTTAATTACTCAAATCATATAATTAATTAGGGAAAAGTAGCATATTCACCCTTAGGGTAGAGGCCCCTATGACGGATCACCCCTTATGGTTTGGTTTTGTTTAAATGGGCCCCTGAAGTCGATAAGTTGTTGCAACTTAACCGTCCCTTCTAACGGCCATTTAACGTCGTTAAGTAAATTTTATTTTTAGTGAAAATGAACATATAATATAATATATGTGATATTTAAATGAGAAAAGTTGCATATATGCTCCTAGGGTAGAGGCCCCTATGGCAGATCACCCCTTATGGTCCAGTTTTTGTTCAAATAGGCCTCTAAATTTGATAAGTTGTTGAAATAAAAAAATTAATTTACTTAACGAAGTTAAACGGCCGTTAGAAGGGAGGGTTAAGTTCCAGTAACTTATAGACTTTAGGGACCCATTTGAACAAAACCGGACCATAAGGGGTGATCCGCCATAGGGGCCTTTACCCTAGGGGCGAATATGCTACTTTTCCCAAGTAATTAAGCAGCCTACATACATAATTAATGTTCTTACATTAATCAATGTGAGACAAAAATTAATTCTTACATTAAGATTCTTAATCTTATAGCTACCTTCCTCAAGTGACATTCTTTAAATAATTATTTCTCACTCACCATAAATCAGTTTAGAGAAATTAAGTATACATTCTTAATCTTATATATATATATATATATATATATATATCTGATTCCTACACGGCTACCTCTCGCTTAGAAGTGTTCAAAAGAACCAAAACCGCCGAAATCGAACTGTAATCGGACCGTAACCGGTGGTTTTGGGAAGCGTAACTGTAACCAACGGTTCAATTTCGAACCGTAACCGTGTAGACCACGGTTCGGTTACGGTTCCAAAATTTTAGAATCGTGAACCGACGGTTCAGAACCGTATCACAATTTTATTATTAAATTTAATTTATTTCTTATATTATAAAGAGACATTTTTTATAATAATCTTTTTATAATTCATAATAACACATTAAAACTTATGAATACATTAATAATTAAATAAAATAAAACTTAACTAGATGAGAACCTAATTAAACTCTAATATTATAAATTAAAATAATTAACTTTTTTATTAGTGTTCATCTTATATTGTTATATTTGTAGAGGGTGATTTCTACAATTGAGATGAGCGGGGCGCCAACAACCTGTTCAATCAGAAAGCAACTGTAAGAGTTCGAGGGAGCACCGGTGGGGTGTCAGCCAAAGAACCTCCGACGGTCAAGTCAGTACGTACGATTGATAATAATATGATAAAAGAACGAAATATAAAGCAATAATGTGTGCTAAAAATATAGGTAAAGAGAGTGTAGATGTTGATCGGCCGATCGTGCCGGTCGGGTTGATCAAGGTTGGTGTGCGCCAGATGGGTCGAGGGATGACAGGAAAGATGAAAGCAGTAGAGCTGTGAGCGAGATACCAGAAAAATATATATGCCGCCGGCGGGCAGCGGGCCCGCTTTTGAATAGGTAGGGTCAGCTTTATATATGGCGACCCTTCTTTCCCTTAAGGTTTTTCAGGATAACCGATCTTGCCTATCTTTTCGTTCATCCCTAGTGTAGTTAGTTGCAATATTATCGGCTTGGTTCAACCGATTATCATTATCGGCGGCCATAGCCGTTGTTGACCGTATTGATAGGGTTATGGCTGATGTTTTGGGCTAGTCGGGCCGTTTGTGGACTTATGATGCCTAGCCTAGTGCATGAGCTTTTTGGTCATAGTAAGTCGATTTGGGCGTTTTGGCTTGACTGGGCTTGCCTATTAATTTGCGTTTGGGCTTATTGATAGAATACGATTTTTGCCCACTACAATATTTATGAAGATTAACATTTTATTTTATTTCATTTCATTAATGTATTTGTGTTTAATGTGTTATTCGATTTAAGTATTCATGACATAATAACACATCAAAATATTTTTTTTATTTCATTATTAATATATTATTATATGGATATTATATAAAATTAACACTAAATTAAAATAAATATTTACCTAGTAATTATAGTATTACATTAAAAAAAGTAATTATGTGATACAAAATTAAATGATGATATGCATTGGTATATAATTAAATTTCAAAAATTTAAATATATTAGCATTAATTTTTTAGACGGTTCGAAACCGTAACTGGCGATTTGGAACCGAAATCGGAACCATACTACACGATTCAATTCCAAACCGTGAACCCCGACAACTACGATTCGATTTCGGTTCCAAAAATTCAAAACCGTGAACACCTCTACTCTCGCTGTTGAACTTTTGGAAAAACTTCAAAAAAACAAAACACACTTCAACTTCAATGTTATATTATGCACGCTGGGACTTGTGAGGGCCATCTAAAGTTGAGTCTACAAGCAGTGACCTGTATTTTCTATCTATAATTTTGATGGTTTCAACAAAAAAGTATTGGTTTTCCTTTTTATTTTGAAAAACAAGCATGTTGCCTTTTAATTTACACTTTTTAAGTAACGGTAAGTTGAGGTTAGACATATTATATCTATTAACTAGTTGGTAACCCGTCGAAATTCGACGAGATTTTAATATTATATAATTCAATAAAATAAAATATTGAAGAGATAATTTATTATTAATTAAATTTTTACATGAATCATAAAGATATATTTTAAAATGCATACAAATGTGTGAAATAATATATATAATTAAGAATTATAATATTTTTTTTAAATCACTCAAAAAGAGTAGTATAAATCATAATGTGTATCATCATAGCAATAAAAACAATCGAAATTTACCTCAAAATCAGAAATACTAATGAATGTTGTTACAGTATATCACTTCACAAATAAAGAACATAATATACATTTTCAAATGCAAATATAGTAATAAAGATCGGCATACCTCTGGTTCATCAAAAACTTTGGTCCATATTCTGGTGGAGATGTTACGCAGATGTTTCGACTACTTAAATCCATTCTTGTGGGTCTTGTTCAACTAATTATGCGTCGTGTGATTCTTCGACTTCGTCGAATCTATCTTCCTTTAGCTAGCTATAAGAGGTGGAGCAAAGATACAAATGTGGGAGATGAGAGAGTTGAGATATGCACTTTCGTGAATTATAAACATGTATAAAAAAGTAACAACTATTAATTAATAATTATTAAATAGTATATTACTACCTGACAATTTGCTGAAAATCTCATCATACACTACATTTGTCGTTGTGTTATGTGGTTTACCATTCTCATCACATACTAATTAAAATCTTGAGACCTTTTTTGCTAGTGACTCTTGAGACTGCAACATATAATTGTCCGTGAGTGAACACAAGTCTTGGTAGGAATAATCCTACATTCTTAAGTGATTGCCCCTGACTCTTGTTGATTGTCATAGCAAAACAAACATTCAAGGAAAATTGCCTCCTTTGAAATCGGATTGGAAATTTACTGAAATATGAGGGACTCATAATCATTCTGGCAATATGAAATCTTTTTCCTATATTTTTTCCAGAAATAAGTTTTGCTTCAATAACGTGTTCCCCAAGTTCAGTGACGATCATCCTTGTACCATTGCAAAGCTCATTTGATGGATCGATATTTCTGAGAAGCACTATGATGCATCCTTCCTTCAGTTTGATTTCATGGCTTGGCAATCCTGAACATTTGATCATATTTAGATATTCAACTGAGAACACTTCTTCATCCATATCAATTGTAATAACCCGTCTTTTAGTCCTAAATAAATTTTCTAAGCTCAAAAATTTCTCAGATTTCTCGTACTGTATTAAAATTTCGAAACCAAATTTGGATAATAGTTAGAGAATAACAAACACCTGTAGTAATTTAATAATTAATGTCATCACTTAATCCGATTACATTACGAGGAGGTCCATTGAGAGTGATTAATGCCTAATGGGATTAGTGCAAGTATTAGTATTAGATTAGTACAATTTCTTGTTTGTAAAAATGAGAAGTATGATTTATCAGATAATTATTGTTTAAAATGAGAAGTATAATTAGTAGTGATTTATGTGATAGACGGTTATACATATAGGAAAATAAAGATGTACTATGATTATAAAAAATATATGTAATATATATAGATTTAGAGTAGGATACACAGACTTCAACTAAGATATTATATGTATAAAGACATACATAAAGCAGTCCACGTGTAATCACAATAGATAAATAGGCCAATGAACAGTAACCCGCAAATCAAAACAAGCGTGCAACTGTTCATCTTCTCCAAATCAGAAACTAGCGTGCACTGCTCCTACTAATCCTAGCTACACAGTGACTCTTCAAGTTCCACCAATCACCATGACCTGTAAGTTTAATAGGTTAAGCAAGTACAGAAAGTTAGTAGAGAATGGAGGTTCAATCCTCTATATAAAGGGTAAAATTCTTAGACCCAAACCACACCCAAATATCACTCACACGAAGTGCTGCCAAATTGGAATCTGAAGAAGAATCGAGGAAGAGAAATAGGGACAGCTTTGAGGTAAGAATTTAAAGTTACAGATTATGTTCAACAAATTTTTAGCATGAACTTAGAAGCTTAGATCATGAATATAGGAACTGCATTTTGAACTTAGAATGCTAAGCTCTGAATATAGGTGCTGTAGTTTTGAACATAAGAAGAACATGTCACTTACATAGAAATGGAACACATCTAAGTCTTAGATGAATATTGATATGCGAGTATCCTAAAAGCTGCTTAATAAAAGAAGGAGAAACAAGAGAAATTACCTTGATTAAGGAAGAGATAGTGCACGGCTGTTACACCAGCCGTGAACTCCCTTTGAAAACAGACCTCGAACAGCTCCACACGGCTCCGGACAGCCTCGGTTGGCCTCGAGCAGGCCCCGAATGGCTCCGGCAGACCTCGAGCAGCTCCACACGGCTCCGGAAAGCCTCGGTTGGCCTCGAGCAGGCCCCGAATGGCTCCGGCAGACCTCGAACAGCCCCGCACAGCTTCGAGCAACCTCGGACAGCTCCAGACCGCCTCAGACGAGCTCCCAGCAACCTCGGACAGCTTCGTAAGGCCTCGAACAGGCCCCGAACCAAGTCGGACAACCTCGCACGGCACCGGACGACCCCGAACCGAACTCGAAACACCCCGAGAAGAAGTTGCCGACCTTGAAGCCGAGGCGGCGACTCCGGGCAGCACTGGAAGGAAGCCCCGGGCTAACGAAGCAGCCTCGGGATGGCTACTTCGCGGCTGTCCCGTAGCGAAGAAGGAGCGAGCAGCGAAGAGAGAGAAAGGCGAAGGAGCAGCGAGGGAGGGAATCATGCAAACACTCCTGTTGCATGCTACAGCACCTCCGAGCTTTCGACCGAACAGCACCTCCGAGCTTTCGACCGAACAGCACCTCCGAGCTTTCGACCGAGCTGCACTACGAGCTCTCGACCGAGCTGCACTACGAGCTCTCGACCGAGCTGCACTACGAGCTCTCGACCGAGCTCCACCCCGAGCTCTCGACTGAGCTCCACCCCGAGCTCTCAACCGAGCTCCACTACGAGCTCTCGACCGAGCTCCATTAGGCCGACGTGAAGAACGGAGAACGAGCAGAGCAGCAGCAGCCTATGTCAATTCGACGCCTTCGATTCCAGGCGAAGAAGCCTTCGCAAGCTCGAAACAAAGCTGGACACGCGCGTGGCTAGCATCGGGAGAACGGCAACGTTGCTGCATGTATGTGGAGAGTACGGCGCACAACGGGAGGAACACCGGGAGAAGAGATCCTTGTTGTGTCCAGTCGAGGAAGAACTTGCCGCAGATAAATCACAGACGAGCAAGACAGCCCGGCGGCGGCTGCTTCATGGCGGCAGCGAAGGGCGACGCTGGAAGAGAGGGTTGCTCTGCTGCTGCCTTCCATCGAGAAACGAACAAGAGATGCTCCGGCGAGAGAGAGAGACTGGCGGAGAGAGATGAGAGACGCATGTAAGGAGTGGAGACAGGAGAGATAGCTGATGGAGAGGAGAAAAGTGTTGAACGGCTGGAATGGAAATGGGTAGGGTTAGTTGTTGAGTATGATATATGGGTCGAAATTTATTAATCAAGTGGGCTGGGTGCATTAAAAGGAAAGGGCCGAGATTAACGAGAACTTGGGCCTTGGGAATTTTGTGTTGGGTTGTTCTAATAGATTGAGTTTTACTTAAAAGTAATGGATCGAATTATAAGTATTAGATGGGCCAAGTCAATTGATTAAGATGAGCCCAAATAAGATTTAATGCATGAGCCGAGACTTAACAATTTGAATGGACTGCACTTTGTTTAAATGTGATAGCAGGATTATAGGTCGAGAAAATAATATAATGGGCTCAGTTAATTAATCTGCATGGCCTAGTTGATGGATGCATGAGCTAATTTGATTAACTAGTGGGCTCACTTAATGAATTTAAATGGGCTAAGACCTATTTAATCACTTGGATCTATTAATTAATCTACTTGGACTAAGTCCAAGAATGAGAAATTCAATAATTAAATTTAGAGAATTTAATTTGCTAATTAGAATTTAATTTATTAACTAGAATTTAATCATAAGAGATGATTAAATTAAAAATCATGCTTAGAGTATGATGATTTAGATTTACCTAGTCTATTAGAAATTATTTATCTTGATTCAAGGACCAAGATATTAAGTTAGAAATTCTTTTATTTACTCTTACCTAATAAATAATTACTTGGGTGTAGTAAAGTTCTCAACCATGACTCGATTTAGAAATCACCAAACGGCACATCTAGAAATATAACTCCTAGACTCGAACAATAGTCAAGTTAAAAGACTCGAGAATAATTATCAAATAATAAGGATAATATTTCCTTTCAAAGTAGAAATAGTATATATACTCAATTCAAGAATCTTACTCCATTATTTAATTAAAGGTTGGGAGTAAGAGTTCGAGGTCAAGAAGAGGAGCACGCCAGGTAGGCTTTCTTCTACAAAATAAAATATGTGTGCTCATATGCATTTATGTTATTTTATTTCGAAGAGATTTTTATTTAAAGATATGTTTCAAGTATTGTCTGCCATAAAATGTTTATGATTTTCATATGATACCTATCTGCTCAGTTAAGTTAAGAGAATCGAATTCGGGTCCCAGTTGGATAGCTATCCTACTAGGACTAGTGTACACAAAGTAACCGTGAGTCATCGAGCGGGTTGGCCGGTTAAAGTGACCGTGAGTCATCGAGCGGGTTGGCCGGTCAAGGTGTTTGTGGAAGGTGGCCACCTTCCCGGCACATAGAAATTACAGATATGATTGATTACTCCAGAACTTAGACTGACCAGTCGAATTTTAAGAATCACAAAAAGGATTTTAGTGAACATAGGTTCTTTAGAGACAAAATCCCTATGTTTCACTTACAATGGCATGACAATTATATTTGTATGTGTGCGATTTTGGCATGTGTCTACTGAGTACAATTTGTACTCAGCCCTGCATATATTTATAAATGTGCAGGTTGAGCGATGATGAAGGAGGAGTGCTACGTTCGGGCTTTTTGTCGATCTCTTATTAATTGACTCTTGGGGGTTCTACATGTCTTCACACATGTAGAGCTTTTAGCGATCCAAGTAACTTTCCGCTGCCAGTATGAGGTTTTTGTGTAATAAACCTAAAGACTCGAATTTCCTTCATGATAAGTTATTATGTATTGAGCATAAGACTCAAGTCCCTTCTTGCTAATCATATATGATGAATTATTCGCCCAGTTATGAGATTGTTGTTCAGTTTAGTCTATGTTCCATTGCCCCACCTCTATACCGGTTTCTTTAATCCCTTCCCAAGTCACGGTTTCCCCCGACTTCGCTATCCATAGCGGAGGGCGGGCGTGACATCAATTTTTCCATCTTCTTGGCAAATATTGTCTGAACTTAAGTATATCCTTTCCTGGGCGGATATTAGAGACATGACATAATCATTGATTGTATCAACTATCTCATTAGTTGGTGCCAATATAGCTCTATCCTTAAACATTTCTTGATTTGAAAAATCTTGAAATAGGTCTAGGTATGTGTTATCTACTATTGCTGCAATAGGATTAGTTGCATCTCTTATTAGAATATCATCTGGCAACAACACATCAGCTTCTCCATCATGAGTACTTTCACCAATAGTACCATCTCCTATTTTGAGTATCCATTAAGCAAATTGTTTAGTTTGGTCCGCATTAGAATCAGAAGCATTACCCTAAAATAAAATATACAAACATCAATATGACCGAAATACAAACATTATAAACTCATTTAGGAGAATGCATGAAAAAAACAAAAAAAACACGACCTAATGAATAATGACAATAATTCAACATACATGATATTTTCAAACAATAAAACATATCCTCACAATGAAAAAAATGATTAAAAAGTTCATTAATTAGAAAGTAAAGTACCTGTAATCTCATGTTGTTAGTCAACTTAAGAACTTGACAGCTTTCCCAAAGTCGAGATGAACTGATAGATGCATGTACAATATCATGTCGATTTCCATTAGGAATTACCGGATGTATTTGCCTAAAGTCGCCGCCCAAAACAACCACCAAACCACCAAACGGTTTGTGTGCTCCATCTGTCGATTTCATAACATCCTTTAAGCTTCTATCAAGTGCTTCGAAGCAATATCTATGTGTCATTGGCGCCTCATCCCAAATAATGAGTTTTGCCTTCTCTAGCAATCCAACTAAATCATTATTTGAATTTATCTTGCTGCATGTGGAATTTTCGTGACAGTCTAATGGTATACCAAATCTAGAGTGTGCAGTTCTTCCCCTAGGCAATATAAGATAGTTTGTGAGCTTCCACTTGCAAATTTTTAAGTATTCCGACCCATATGAGAAGATGAGATAAGGTAGAATCAAGGTAGATTTCCAATGGCATAAAAGCATGGTTAATTTCAACACGAAATCAGCAGATGTTAAAGGTCGACCTACAATTTCTTAGTGGATTAAAAACGCCGAAAAGAAAAAGAACAACATTGCAATATTATTACCATACACCAATCACTGGGGAGGAGTAGTAGTCCTCCTCCGGAGTGTCTCCCCAGGAATAGGGTGGAGCCGTGACGGAGGATTTATCCAGACACATTCAGATTTGGGCGTTGGAGGGAAGTTGGTGGGAGAGGAGAGGGGTTTAAGTGGGAGGGGAATTAGGAAATTGGGGGTTAGCTGGGAGTGGTTGTCTCATTACCAACCTTCATTGCATTTCTTCTCTTTAATCGCTCCGAGTACGTGTTTTCTTCTCCCTTTCTTCTTCTCTTTCTTTTTGTTGTTGGAGATTTTTTCAGCAACTTTTGTATTTGTGTTGGAATATTTTATTGTTTGGACACCTATAGATTGTTCATAGTAATTAATTTTTGAGCTCAAAGTAAAGATCTGAAATCTTTTGTTGTGTGAATTTGCGAACTTTGCTTTTGGTGTTTGTAATGGGTTGACTTCGATAAGTTCGAATCTTGTTTAAATTAAAAAAAAAAGTCAGATAATTTCTCATACATTTTTTATATTTCTGTGAACCGTGAAAATAATTGGAATGAAATATAAATATGAAAGACTACACTATACATAACACAATACAAATATTATATAAAAGGATAAAAATAAATAAATAAAGGCAGTATTGTTTATTAATGCATGAACGTAAGTTGTTTCAGTAAGCAAAATTAAATAACAATTGAAGTAAAAAAATTAAATTCAAAATCACGGCCTACTTCTTTAAAATCTTTGTTGATGAAAATTGTAGATCATCATTCTCCTCATCACATTTTCGCTTCCCATTATTGATTTTAGGACTGGTTGAATTGGAACAGATTTCTTTGGTTATCTCACTTTGATCCTGCAAATTAGCATATAAAAATCTTAGCACCTTCTTTTAGAAACAGATATAATACATTAAGTACATATTTAACCTAAACTTACATTGACAGTGGAGATGGTAGAAAATTTTGTTATTATATCAACATCTTCTGTTACATCTTTAACCGTATAAGCACGATCGTCATTCCAGATATTAATCTCGACCTTAAAGAGACATTCTCTAGAGAACATAGTGCTTAGTAATTCAGGCGTGTCATACTTGTCAATATTATGATTACAAAGAAAAGTACAATATTAATATAATATGTATATATTATATATATATATATATAATATTTATATGCATGCTTATATCAATTCTTAAAATATATGAATAATTAAATACCTCCTTTTCCATTTCTTCAATGACTTGGCTGGCCGTTTTTTTTCAAAAAGTAAAGGACACAATTCTCAAACAACGTAAAGCAAATTTCCTCCTCATTATCCTCCACAATAACCTTCACCAAGTATCTAATTTATGACATAAAACATATAAATGAATTAGGAACAACTGATTAATATAATAGATATTTCAAAGATATTATTTTTTACTAATAATAAAACCTTGTAACGATAGAAGTGATTTGTCGCTTGCATTTTTGGCAAGTGTCTCCAATCTTCATTCCTTTTGGAACACTTTTAAAACACTTTTCATTTCCGCATGCCTCATAATACCATGAACCTTCATTATATAGATCAACTATTGTACCTTTGCATATATAAGTGCCGACCTATAAATAAAAAAAAGAAAATCAAGTTTGACAAATTATATATGCCGCAAGCTAATCCTTTAAATTACACTAAAAGTTGAAGATGTGAGTAATAGAAAATTTACCTCATTTATCTTTAAATCCTTAATGGTTTTGATCAAAGAAGGTTTCAACCAATCATCAACGGTCACTTTTCGGCTACCATTAGAAATACTATCTGTTATGGTATGAACGCTAGAATCTCCACCAACACAGCGCCTTAAATGTAGAGATCATTTGAAAATAAGAAATTATAAGAATTAATTATTATTTTAAAGATGAAATATTATTTTTGAAAAACTCAATACAAACCTTAATATGAAATCTTTAATTTCTTGAATGTCTGGGTTGATAAAAAATTTGGTTGCATGTTTCATCGTGTTAATCTTGAGTTCGCCTGAAATTGAAATTATAGTGTGAGTAAGAATTTGAAATTCTAACTTGGGCGATGAATATATAATTCAGAAATGAAAATTCAAATTAGATGACGAATATATATGTAGGATAAGATACTAACCTTTGAATTTTGATATCATTACAAATTGCAAAGCTATCATTATTGGCTCTTTATCTTCGGCTTTTCTCTTTTCCATGAACACTTTGAGTTGTTGAGCATATGACTCCCACAATACGCAAGTTACACGTGTTCCACTATTATCAATAAAAATTAAGAGATAATTAAATTTAACATAACAAATAAAATTAAAATTAGGGACACTATTACACTGTTTAATGTAATAGTGTACAACTCACTCTGCATCAGCCAATATTATGTCACATTTGTTAGGCTTGCCATATTTCATCTCTATGCAATCCATCACAATGGAGTTAGTCTTTAACTCACCAAGAACATCTGCAATATGAATGTCGTTTACACATAATATGATTAAATTGTATAGTAAAATCAAATATTTTTTAATGATATAGTAATAAAAGTTAATACTTACCCAAGACGAATGATGCATCATGTGTAGGGATGGCAATCGACCCGCGGATACCCGAAACCCGCGGGTATCCGCCCGATTATTTGCGGGTTTGGTGGGCATTTCGTACCCGCGGGTACGTTCGTGGTTTAAAACTAGTACCCGTTTAGTTTGCGGGTACGGAAATGGTTTGGCAATACCCGTACCCGCGAAACCCGTTTACCCGCGAAAATATCTGCGAATTACTCGCGAAGCCTACCCACGAACCCGCGAAACCTACCCATCTAATAACTTATTTTATTATTTTATTTCTAAATTAGAATTAGGAAAAAACCATAATTCTACAATCTACACACTCACGGGTTTGTTGTGATATGTTTGATTTAAAGAATGGAAGCACTGTTTTCATATTTTTTGATATATTTGGTTTCGCGGGTCGCGGGTGGCGGATCTCTTCATTTCGCGGGTTCGCGGGTAGTACGCGGGTGGCGGATACCCCATGGGTGGCAGGTTCGCGGGTATCCGCCAACCCGCGGGTACCCACGGGTCACGGGTATGGTGAGGATCTCATACCCGTCGCGGGTTGCGGGCGGGTCGCGGGCGCGGATTATTTTTGTGGGTACTGAAATGGTTTGGCCATATCCGCGCCCGCCCGACCCGATTGCCATCCCTAATCATGTGTGTTGATGTACCTAAGAGGAATGAAATTGAATCCATTCTCATCAATTTTTGGGCATGCAATAGGTTAAGTAACCTCAGTCTTAAGACTCAAGCCAATCTTCCATTTATGATCTATCTTTGCACTTTGAAAGGTAGGATTGTTTTCATGAATTTGAAAATTTTGGATAAGGCTTATTTCTCCTTCTTTAAGAATTTCCTTAAATTTAGATTTCAACCCTGTTGGTACAGATGCTTGTATTTTATTTCCCTGCTTATAAAACAACTAATAAATTTAATAAAATTTAACATATAGTTGAAAGTAATAAAAGATTAAAATTTAAATAATGAGCCAAAAAAAACATAATAAGATGTAATATTGTTAAATAAGAAATTGGTTTTTTATCCTAGAGATTGTATCTCATCTGTAAAAATACAGTTTAAAAATTGGTGTTAGATAAGAAATTGGTTTCTTTATCTAACATATACTCATGAACTATGGGCAAATTACAGTTTAAAAAACACGATGCATGTTAAGTATATATCATCCAATTGCTAATCAACCTAATTTGTGATCATAGGATACGTAATTGGCACATTGCAATATAGAAGTGGAAAAAGTGAATTAAACTTTTACTGAACAAATAACAGTTTTCATTTATTCTAACCACACTGAAAATAGCAAAAGATTCCCATTAAAGAAAAAAGAATTAGCGACACCAGAGACGTAGAGAAGAAGAATTATAAAACATATAAGCAATTAATTACGATTAAATAAATTTCGACGACACCAGAAACGTAGAGAAGAAGAATTATAAAACATATAAGCAATTAATTACGATTAAATAAATTTCGACGACACCAGAGACGCAGAGACGAAGAATTATAAAACATATAAGCAATTAATAACGATTAAATAAATTTCGAAACAATATAAAGTGGGAAGACTCACCAATTGATCTATTAGAATAATCTCCAATGCTTCCTTACCAGATTTATCCTTTTGAATCCAGAGACGCAGAATTCTAACGATTATAATTTTTTTCCTTAACTTCTTATCAATAATATTCAAAGGGATGGAATCAACATTAGTAGACATAAACTGTAATGCCCCGTAATTTAATTCGAAAGAGTTGAAAATTTTTATTATTAAATAGGATTATATAAATAGAAATTTTAAAACTCTCTTGTTTGTATTTAAATCGTCAATGAGCCTGCTTGAATTATAATTTAATTCGTGAAATGTTCGAATTGAATTGGTATCTACCTATTTACACGAGACTCCAGACTTAAATTCGAGTCTTTGCTATTCCTATTCTATTGGCCCGAAGAAGGCCAACTATGTTTGGACTTTAGATGATGACAGAAGCTGTGCTTGTAGGCTGACATGAGTTTGAAAGATTTTCTTTCTGATTTATGTTTTATGGGGTCTTCGTCAGATATAATTCTGGTAGAAAGAGTAAAGGTGATTTTTCCAAGAAATAATTCTCCAGGAACTAAAAAGGGTATTTTATAATTAGATGTTTATACTCCTTAAGCGACTGCAGATGGTACCCAATTATCCATAGAGTCACCTGGATTGTTTAATCAGTAAATTATAATTTATTAAAAGCTCAAGGATTCTAAAATGATTAAATGAGAATAAATGCATACTTTGTAATCTATACCTTGATATTTCTAAACCTATTTATTTGGGTGTAGAAAACATATAATATGACTTACAAGTCAAGGTATATAATTAGTATTAATGGAACTATGAATTAAATTAACAAAGATAAATCTTACTAGCAACAAAATTCTGATCTGTAACTTCAAGATATATGATAGCCCACCGTCAAATTCATAAAGATATTACTGCTATTTGAATACTTCTTTTGAAGTTTATTATGCGAAGGAAGTCGGTTTTAAAGTGTTATGCTTGAAATTTTGAAGTAATTTAAACATAATCAGAGTACATAGGACATGATGAAATTTCAATGGAAAAAAAAAAACACAATGCTAGGAAATATCATTACAACAATAAGTCATAAGATTTTCTCTCCCTCTTTTTGCCACTTCTGAGATCTGGTCATTTAGTTCCTTGATTAGATGATCTATGTTGGCTTATGTATTAGCCTATTAGGAAATTCCTAGAAACAGGTTACTGTTAAGGGTCTTCTCTTTAAATCAATACATGTAGACGAAATAGTGTCCCTAATGATATGCCATTTATGAAGTTCCAGTAGCAGTCTACAATTATTAATCTGCTAAATACCGTGTACAACTCTTACTGCATAATAGATTAAAATAATTGTTACAACATATTACTTAAGGAGCAACCAAAATATCTACAACTAGATACAAAGAAAACATATATAAATCTAAGTTATGTGGTTGTTTTCAAGCCAAGTCTTATTTCGGTGGCTACTCTTCACCACCAAATTTCCCATTCTCAACGACTGCTCCACTTTGAAACACGTAGACTTGTCTTCTAACAAATTCTTTGGTGATGTTAAGAACTCATTCTCCACATCACCCATATCTCTTTCTCTCTCTATCGGCACATGCACTCAAGAAACACAACACAACACTCTCTCCTTCTCTCTTCTCTTATTCTGCCTTTTGTTTTCTTTCGCTACAGTCTTTTCCCCTGATCTTTTGCTTCTGCGACTTCCCAAAATACACTTGTTTTGCACTACCCCAACTCAATTTTGAGAATCCCATCTCTTCATCTTCTCCACACATTTCCTCACTACAGATAAAATCAATAAACTCACTCCTCTGTTTTCACCTCTCAATTCCAACCAAGTGAAATGACGAAACAGGATGTGATGGTCGACTTGTTAATGGCGGTTCCCGGCACCACTACGGCGGCGGCGTACCCCGGTGCCCGGCACTTACCTCACCCTCTCGCAGAAGCATCTACTCCATAATATCGAGATCAACAGTGGCGCTGGCGTCAACACGCGGCTCTCTCCGACGCCCAAAATTCTTGGATCCTGCTGCATCCCTCTGCACTGGATGTGTTCGACGAAATTACGGCAGCTTCAAAAAGGAAGCAGATCGTGATGTTTCTTGACTACGACGGCACGCCTCAAAATGGTGTCGACGGAGGGGAGGTGCCATGGGTTTTGTTGAAGTAGCAGCACCTCCGCCCAGGAATCCGCCACTGCCGGAGGCGGAGACGGCATTGACGGCGCCGGAGCTAATTTGAGAAAACTAGATTATCTTTCTCCCCAAAGTAAATACACTCTTTTTCTCCCTTATTCATGGAAAATAAATTTTGGGTGGGCGATTTTGATTTCTTTTGATATCAAGGTTTCAGAATGGATGTGTCTATGGCCAACTCTAGATATAATACTAATACTGAAAATGTAATCTTTTCTTAGAAGTATACTGAGTGAGCTATCCATCCATGTCTTCACTATTGCCATTTTAGTTTACAATAAACTAGGAATTTTCTTCCAATAAAGTATTCTTTTACAACTCTAGGATTTATTGCATTGACTTTTGAGTGTATCCATTGTCTGAAAGAAAGTCATACTTGGAGAGAACACCATTCTGAACAGTATAGGAATTGGATATTTTTAAATGTTTCATCCTAGAACTCTACTGACTCACGCAGGATAGAGATGTAGTTGGTTTGTGGAGAATTAGTCAATGTTAATAATTATTAAGAATAAGTTATTATTGAGTAGCCTCATTAACGAAAATAAGTCATTGGTAATTAATTGAGATTTATTTAATTATTAATGGGTAATCTTGTTTAAATTGTAATTTATTGGGATTATTTATTATTTGAATGTTTTAAAACTTATTTAATAATAATTAATTATTGAATAAATATTATTGTACTTAATTAATTAATTTAGTGAATCTAAATTAATTCAAATCGAGACATGAACCTTTTCTAAGGGTCTCAAATTACGCGAACATATTTAAAATTCCTATTCTTACGTCAGGTTTAATTGTCTCGACTATATTAATTGCAAGTAAGCAATTAATTATTTATTGGATTAGTAATCGTTTATTTCTTTTAAACGAAGTTAAGGTTTTCTTCGAAAACCTTAAGCTTTGTTGCGTTTTAGTAGAATGGATATGAAACCCTAGACCCTATTTAATCGTTACTTCTCGAGTCAATAGAGATATTCCAAAATCTCAAACGATTCTAAAAATAACTCGCTACCTGAAGGTCCATCGAGGGAGTGACAACTAAGGAACGAGGAGGAGAACCAGACTTGTCAACTAACGCTGGTGTCTCAGGTGGGTTTACTATACAAACTATATTTTTGCTTTATTAAAGCATGTTGCGAAAATGAGAAATGATTGACATGCATAAAATTCTTTGTGTTTTGTGTGTGATTCCTATCTGTGTTGAGCCACGTTTTCGAACTGGTCAACTTGTGAATAACGATCGGATCTTGAGCCATGTGTTGGTCAAGGTTAGTGTACACATGGGGAGTGTGATCGTGAGTCATTACGGACCGGTCTACATAGGGCTGTGTGTCAGTATTGACCGATCCGGTGGCACCCATTGGTCAACGTCTGGGGGAGTGGAACCTTTGCTCACCAGGGTTGTTACCATTTTTAACGTCTGGGGAAGCAGTAACTTTGCTCACAGCGTTGCTATCATTGATTATGTCTGGGGGAGCGGGAACATTGCTCACCAGCATTTGTTACAGATATGGATGAGACACATGGAAAAGTGAGTGGCCGCTCCAACTTTTGGTAAATCAAATGATGTTTTGTGTTCACAAGTTATTTCAAGATACTTGTGTTACACTGTGATAATGCATGATCAATAACTGTTTTGTTTTCGGCATAACCCACAGAGTACATCAAGTACTCAGCCCTGCTTGTATTTCCAAACACTTGCAGGTTGAGCGATAGGGTGGTGGCGGTGGTGCTGAGTGAAGATTTCTTATATGATAAGTATTCAGAGATAATACATATCTTCATATATGTGTTAAGTTTTCACTATTCCGCTGCATTTCTTTGTCCTTTGTTGATTTTGGCTATCTGGTTTGTCTTCCAAAAATCAGAACCCTCGAATCGTACCTCAGTATTTTATTCCAGTTCTTTATCATTTCGAACATTTGATGAATGTCATTACTCCTTTGTAAGATTGAGCTTTTGAGTTATAAAGTTTCCTTCAAATATATGATAATACACATTTGTTCAGTATTACTCCTCAGTTACCATTGTTGTTCCTATTATTTCCATTGCTTTTCCGGTTCTTTCTTCAATTCACAGTCACGCTCCGATTGATCTGTCCTTTGGAAATTGGGGCTGTGACATAAACTTTAAAACCTTATAAAATATAAAAGAGTTTGCAATAAAAAATTCAATAACACCAAAATATACGCATAAGAGTGCAAAAACACCAAAATATACGCATAAAACATAATATGACTTTAAGTGATATAATATTTATAGTCAAAGTTTTGGACGTGATAAGAATGTATTGCATTGGAAAAAAATCATTATTTCTTTTTTCCTTTTATATTCATGCCTAGCCAATTGCATAATTTAACATCAATAAATAAAAGTTGTGTAGTTCTCAATTGCCACGTAGCTTCGGTTCATAAGCAGCGATTATTTAGATTAGAAGAAAGGAAATTTTTATTATGATATATAGAAGGAAATGTTGACTTTATAGAAATTAAAGGAAGGAATATGAACTGCGAAAATAAATATGCAATAATTGTAAAATTTGTTTTCTATTTTATAAAATTCAATTCTCTCCGTAATTTCCAAGGCAGATGGCCGATGCCATATAAGCAATTAATTAAATTTAGCTAATTTATAGGTTGATTGTTAAGTTTAGTTTTATATATGGCACAAATTTATAGCTTGATTGTTAATTTGAGTATTATATATGGCATAAATCTACTCCAATTAATGTACAATATATTATTATAGGAAATCAATGTTACTATCGGTAAGTTTATATATATATATATATATATATATATATATATATATGATTAATATGAATTTTTAATTCAAAAAATTTGAGAATTTAGATAAATAGAATGGAGAGATTATAAGATGCCACCTAGGATTAGAAGCATAATGGTATTAATAATATATAGATATATTAAAATAGAATTTTAATAACTACTTTTTCTTGCCAAATTTTATAATGAAAGTTATTTTTAAAAATATATTTACGTTTTAAAAAATTCATATTCAAGCCTTTTATTTCAAACGTGCAATATACTTATTTTAATTATTTATTCAATACACTACTAAATATTTTTCGTACTTTATTTTAAAAAATATGGTAAATATGATATTTTAGTTAAATATTTATATTTTTTCTAATTTCATCATTCTTTTAAATTTTTTAGTATTTATCATGATATTTTTTTTATTGTATGATTAGAAAATATAAATTTGATCTTAAATATATTTTTTTCAACTTCTATATTTTGTATATTCGATTTTAGAGGTTACTAATATTATATATTTAAGGATTTTAATCTAAGGTTAATGAGAAGAAAAATCCATTTGAATTTATAACATAATTTAGAAATATATTTTTCGAAATGTAGAATCTGAATTGTGTGCGGTAATAATTTCTATTAAAATTTTTTGTTTGTAATGTAATTTTTTATGTCTAATTTCAATTTTAAAATATATTTTAGTTATACCTTAACAAAACATGTACTCCGTTAAACTGCACTAGAGCCCGGATGACAATACTAATTTGGCTTAAAATAAAATTTAAGGCAATCTATATATATATAAAACAGGAAGCATTCCAATTGAAATCAATTTGAGTGGCAAATTTTGTAAATAACTTCAATTTCAATGGCAAATATAATACTACAACTATTAAATTTAAAAATAAACCTTAACAGGATTCGATCTCTATACCTTTCATAAGAAAGGCTATACTGTGAACCAATAAAGCAACAAGATAACTTGAACATTAGACAAATCATAATATACATGTACAACTGAATCTGGTTTATGTTTAGCGTTTAGCTTATTAATTTTTAAAACTTTATAGATTATTTTCTCTCTCCTATAACACATTTCTCCTAAAATTATTTATTTTCTTCGTAAAAATATTTGTAATATTATACATATTAAATTAAAGATCTCGACAATACATTTAATTTGATATATGTTATATAAAATATAAATTTAATATAAAAAATTATAACACATTAGTAAATTGAAATAATTATATGTATACATATTCTTATACATATAATATATTTTACTAAATTATAATGTTCCTAATTATAAAGTTGAATACTCTTTATAATATGTTTTAATATTATGCATGAAGATAAATTAGACATAGTGTCTCAATCTATTTTTACTATAAAATTTCAATGTTATCTAATATGTTTTCCTAATTTTATTTTCTTACATCTAAGTTTAATCTTTTATTTAGTACTAAAAACTTGTCATATTTGATCAGTGTATATAATTGTTTTTAATATTTAATACTAATAATTATAATCAATTTGTATTGTTGATAAATTCAACACTAACATATATTGACTATGTCCCACTTATTTAAACACATTTTCCTTTTTGAGCTGTCTCACTTATTTAGACACATTTCTTTATTTAGCAAATTATAAAGCACAAACCATGTTCTTCAAAAAATATTACAACTAAATATTAATATCAATGTGAAAAGTAAATGAATTTAAATAAGTGGGACGAAATGAGTATAGTTTTTTAAAAAATATTGTTGGTTCCGAAAGAGCTAGTTTGGTGTATGGGGGGGGGGGGGTGGAATACACCAATTCCAACTTTTTAGGTTTTCTTGTTTTTGTTTTTAATCAATAAGGTTTAAGCAATCTTAGAATATAAGAAGGCTTGAATTAGCAAGAAGGTTCTTCGTGTCCAGAAGAATCAACTTAGCTCAAGTATACCTTAAGTGTAAAGTAACAGTTAATAAGAGAAACTTGAACAAGTTAATCTTGATTAATGTTGTGTGCGGAATTCGGTGGTTAATGCTCTTATGTTGAAAACGTTTTCTTAACCAATAGATTAGAGATAAACAAGTTTATGCAATTATGAAGAAGATGAGTATGAAGTAAAACAGAAAGTAAAGAATGCAAGAGTTAACGTGGTTCGGGATAAACCTCCCTACGTCCACGGATCGATCAAAACTAGATCGAAATCAACTAATGTCTCCTTTCTTTTTACTCGTTGAGTACGAGCCACAAGCTTTATCAAAACTAGATAAATACTTGTGATTACACTTCTTCTAGATTGAAAACTACAATCTAAAATATTACAACCTTTGGATCAAAACTAGATCCTTAACTTAGAATAATGTAAGAACAAGTTTCCAGAAAGAAATCTTCAACTGATGAACACTCAGAGAATTCGTAGGTGGAGTGTTTAGAACGATGAAAGCTTTGAAGATATTTGAGCAGAGTTTTGGCTTTGATTGCTTGAATTCTCGTATTTCTTTCTGGAAGTGAAGGTGGTATTTATAGCCTCAATGAAGAAACTATCCGTTGGAGACGATGGCCTCTAATTTCAACGCATTAATGGCGGCATTAAATGCATGTCAGTGTTGTTGAAGCACGCGCTGCCAGGTTGAGAGTGGTTACCACCTTTCACGCGATTTCCCAATGTGTTGCCATACTGGTAATGATTCATTTTACAGAGATATTTGAAAATCTTGTACATCATTCCTTAAATCATACCGTTGATGTGACAACACACTGAGTGGATGACTTATGACTAATTTAGGTAAGTCGGCAGTCCACCATAATGATAAGAAGAGCTTCCTATCACTGTATGTTTGAACATGTGCTCTTTGTTTCTTTTGAATTGGACAGCTCGCTGTTGATGCTTTGTTGTTCACTAACTGTTGTTTTATCCGATGAGCACTCGCTGTCAGGTATTCACTTGCTGTAGTAATCATGAGTACTCGCTGTTGAGTACTTGTTGAGCACTCGCTGTTGTTTAGTGCTATCTGCTTCCTGCTACGTTGATTACTAGCTGTTAGTACAATGAGTACTATCTGTTAAACATTTTGCTTCCTGCTTTATTGAACACAGCTCGCTGTTGGTTTGAACGTGCTCTTCGTTTCTTTTGATATGAACAGCTCGCTGTTCATTTCCAATCATGAGTTCTAGCTGCCGTTGTCTACGACTTGATTCGCTTGTTGTTTAATCCATTCGCTGTTCATGCTATTTTGATCACTAGCTGTTGTAACCAAGAGTACTCGCTGTCAAAGACTTGATCACTAGCTGTTGTAAACAAGAGTACTCGCTGTCAAGCTTGATCACTTGCTGCTTTCTCTTCACACAGCTCGCTGTTGTCTTTTCTTTCACTAAGTACAGTAGGTAAAGAATGGACAGATAGTGGATCATGATCTGTTCCATTTTAATTTTAAACAGAAGTGAAGGCTAAGATCAAAACATGTAGATCTTAAATAAAATACTACACAAGTAATGACAGCTACCTGTCCTTAAGCTAGGAACAGATCGCTGTGATAAATACGAATCGAGTAAAGTAGAACATTTATAATTAATGTGACCAGGAATGCTTTTATCAAGAATAACACAGATAGTAAAAACTGTACTATCTGCTTCTTTTTATAATTTAGCATATTCCTTAAGAGATGACATTAATTACAAGACAAAATATTTAACTAAGTGTTGTTTCGAATTGCATCATCAAAACAATATAAGCTTGTGGGGTTCCCAACAAATATTAATTTTAATGTATTATTATAAATATTAATTAAATATTAAGTTAATAGTGAAACATAGAATGGAATACAAATGGTCATTCCATTTAGGAGCTCTATTAATTTACCAGCTCTATTAATTCGTTGTTACATAAAATTATGTCAAATATTTATTACTCCGTATTATATAAAAAAAATTAGAATTTCACAACAAAATATAACGACAAATAATAATGAGTTCAAATATATTTATTATGAATTTTTATCAATATACACATATGTTTAAATAGTTATGTAATATTATCTTATTTTTTAATTTTAATGTGTTGTTATAAATTAATAAAAAACAACTCCTTATAAAATAAGAAATTGAATGAGGTAAAATAATTCGAATTTATTGTATCAAATCGTTGATTCTGTTCTCAAATTTTGAAACTGTAACCGAATTGTCTCCGACATAGTCACAATTGAGAAGAGTACTATCGATTACGATTTAAAACCACCAAATAAATTATAAACTCGTGCATAGCACGGGTGCAATAAACTTCAAAAATTCAATCTTAATGGCAAAAATAATACTATAACTACTAAATTAACTAACATTATTAGAATCGAACTAAATATCTTTCATTACAAATCTTATACTATGAGCCAATAGAGCAACAAGATAAGTTGAACATTGAACAATTCATAATATACATGTACAAACTGAATCTATTTAGTACTAAAAATTTGTCCTATTTGACTAGGGTATATAATTGTTTTTAATATTTAATACTTATAATCAATTTGTATAATTTAAAAATTCAAACTAACATATATTAACTTCATCCCACTTATTTAAACACATTTTCTTTTTTGAGTTATCTCACTTATTTAGACACATTTATTTATTTAGCAAATTTTAAAGCACAAATCATGTTTTTCAAAAACTATTACAACTAAATATACTATAATAAAATCTCACAAATAAGGAATAAATAAATTATATATATATATATAATAATAGTTATTATTATTATTATATTTTTAATATTTTAATTTAAAAATCAATTAATTTTAACCATCAATTTTGATAAAGAAAACATTTCAAGTTTAATATATTAATTAACACGTGTGAAACTAATTATATTTGATCTCTTGACTGGGGTAGGATCCGGTGATGACCAATTCTTATATAAGAACTAAAAATTATGCATGATACACATTATTTTGATGCATTACACGCATAATCTTATTGCATAAGTTGATGATGCATTTTTATTCATTAACCAATGCATTGTAATTTCAATGCACTCTATGTATAAATTTGATGCATATTTAATCTGGACCATAGATTGTACACACATATATATATATAGCTGGGTCATATTAAAAAAATATATGTATGAGAAACGAGTAAGAATCTAAGTTGTCACCAATGCACAAGCAATGACTAATATTAATTGAATTTAATTTAAATAATTTTCATCACTATTGAAGTATGAAAGTTTTTTAAATGAAATTTAATTTGAAGTGAAAATCATAGCCATTGATTTATTAAAAATATAGATAATTGAAATATTATTTTTTTGTTTTTCACATAAGTTTTTAAATAAAAATTAATTTACAGTTAAATATTTTATTAGTTTTAATTTTTACCGGTGCATCGCACGGGTGCACAAACTAGTGATACTTGAAATTTGATAAGTTTGTGAGCATTGGATATTCCATGTCTCTATATGTTAACTATGTGAAGCTTGCTCGGTGGTTAACTTCAAGTTGTGTGCATTTATATACATAGTTCTTTTATATATATATATATATAGGATGAAGTTCAAATAAAAAGGAACATTAAAGTATAAAATAGGAAATGATCTGGGCCTTAGATTTTCATGATCGGACGGTTGAGATCTTGACCGAAAAATGCATTGCTTTTAACTATGAAATGCATTGTGAAAATGTAATTTGAGTTATGCATTGCATTTAACTATGAAATGCATTGTATTTAACTATGAAATGCATTGTTTTTTGAACACATAACCGCCCACTTCAAATTTTACGAAAATAACCTTATGTATATATAATGGCGCGATTTTTGTTTTAATCATGGCCGTCGGATGGTGTTGATCTAATGGCCCAGATCATTTCCTATTTTATACTTTAATGTCCATTTTTATTAGAACCACTCCCTATATATATATATATATATATATATATATATATATATATATATATGCAAGAGAGATTTTTTGGGATACACATAGAGAGCAAATAAAAAAGAAAATAATCGTTGTATGTGAGTTTTAAAGAGTGGAAAAATGTTCTCTTCTGTGAATATAGATTCCTTTGGTGTCCATCTGATGCACTTGTTATGATTATTTTGTATCCCCTTTTTCTTTTCGTATGATTTTGCTTACTATGTTCCATTATAAAATGTATTGTTACTCTTGCTTCTGTGGATTAATATGACCCCTTCCCCCTATTTCCTTCTACATATATAAAATATTTTAAGAAGTAAACATCTTTCTTAGACCAAGTTTATAGGCGTCCTGGTTTGTGGGGTAGCAGTCCTTCTACAATTAAAAATAATGTAAAAATAGATTGAGAAGTAAATGGTGGGTGGCTTGGAAGGCGTCCACAGACCTTCAGCCCCCACCTTTTTAATTTTTTTTATCCCATCTATATTACAAGTGTCACATTATGATTGGTTCTTGTATATTTTATCATAATATTATCATAAAATCAATTTAACTTTTGTATAATATATTTAAAAAATATATAAATTATATCAAAATTCTTATTATTTTCTCCTCTATAAATAGAGACCAATTTTGGCATAATTATTCACAATTTAGAAATCATTTCTTATTCTCCTTTCATTAACATCTCATATCTATTTTTGTGTTAATCTTTTCAATGGATCTCAATAATCCCTACTCAAATTACCAAGATTTCATCTCCTCTCAAGGTTATTATCCTAACCTTGACAATATCCAACACTCTGAAGAATTCCAAAATTTCAATACTGGTTTGAATTCACAATTTCCACAAAATTCCACTCAATCTCCTATCTCCGAAGATCACCAACCCACTGCAAATATCTCTCCAAATTTTTTTCAAAATTCTCAACTTCCACAAAAAAACACTTCAAACACTCCAAAAGCCTGGACAACTCAAGAAGACATTATGCTTATGTCTTCATGATGTATCATTAGTGAGAATCCAGCTATTGGAACCGATCAAAAGAGCCTCACGTTTTGGAATAACATTTGGGAGCTGTACAAAAGGTGCGGAAGAGAAAACAAGATACCGAAGTTCGACATACGAACTGCGGAGTCTCTAAGAGCTCGTTATAAGAGGCTTAATCAAAATGTAACAAAGTGGATTGGATGCTACAAGGAAGCTTATCGCATGCAAAAGAGCGGTTGGTCAAATGATGATATTGAAGATCGTGCACAAACATTTTATGGGAGGTCTAAATTTATGCATAAAGATGTTTTTGATAAAGTGATGTGTCGCCATCCCAATTGGGAGATGGATTTGAGTGAAGATCGTACTCGGTCTCGTATGGAAGATGAAGATAACATTGAAGAAGATCGTGGCAGCTCAAAAAAATCAAGAACTGATGGAGATGATCCAACTGACTCCACTCCAGAAACTTCTCTCAGTGATGCAGCAACAATCCGTCGTCCAATTGGTAGAGATAAGGTTAAAGCTAAGGCAAAAAGAAAAGGGAAATGTACAATATCACAATCTTATGGTTTTTCCGATGAGTTCATTTCAGAACTGCGAGCAATGAGGATCACACGTGAAAAAGAAGTTGATGCAATGACGAAATTAGGAGATTTGAGGATGAAATCAACTATGCTCAATACCTTGATAGGAAAGAGTAACTTATCTCCGGATGAAGAAGCGCTAAAACATCGTCTAATGGCAGAATTGTTTCCTTAGAAAATTGTATTTTTATTTGCTAGTTCTTGTTTGTTTTTGTGATTTAATTATTGTAATTTCAATTTATGTAATTTTCACTTTTTGTGATTCTAATTGATGTGTTTGTTACATGTGTTTGTTACTTTAATTGATGTATTTGTCACATGTGTTTGTTACTTTATTCACATGCCTATGACATTTGCTACTTTATTCACATGCCTATGAAATTTGCTACTTAATTAATATGTTTGTCACTTTATTCACTCACATGCATATAAGGGTATGTTACATCAAATTGAATCCGACATGCCTATGACATTGTGACAACTCAAATTGATAAGTTTTAAATGTAGACCACAACTTTATTCACATGCATATGACAACTTGACCATAGCTTTATTCAAGTGAATCCGACAACTTATGCAAACTCACATGTGTATGTTACATGACTTTAATTTCGCAAAGAATCAAATTATGGCATAACTTGACACTATATGTATTGATGAACTTTCTAACATTGCAATACATCTAGCATTTGATTCTTTTCTTTCACATCTTCAAACTCCTCAAAAAAAATGTCATCAAGTTCCAATTTTGATTCCAGCTTCAATTTTTTGATGAGTGGGAAGAACGTATTGTTGATCAAAATAAAAAGGTTGATCGCATTGTCGAAGATGTACTCTTTCGTATTCCAACTCTATACATTCAACCTACAGATCACACTTCTAAAGCAACTAGACGATATATTGAACGTGTACGTGAGAAGGGCCATGATAGTGTGTACGAGCAATACTTTTCAGCCAATCCAATATACCCTCCAGAAATTTTTCGTAGAAGGTTTCGCATGCAAAAGCACTTGTTCGAGCGTATAATGAATAAGGTGGTTGCTTCAGATGAATTTTTCCAACAAAATCGTGATGCTACTGGACGTTTAGGTATGTCTTCGATTCAAAAATGTACTGCAGCTATAAGGGTGTTGGCCTATGGAACTGCAGCTGATTTGCATGATGAATACCTTCGGATGAGTGCAGCTACAATAAGGAAATCACTTACCAAATTTGTTGAGGGTGTCATTTCCAACTTTGGTGATGAATACCTCAGAAAGCCAACTGAAGAAGACATGACATATATATTGCATGTTGGTGAAGAGCGTGGTTTTCCAGGGATGCTCAGGAGTATTGACTGTATGCATTGGGAATGGAAAAATTGCCCTAAAGCATGGGCAGGGCAATATGGAGGAAGAAAGGGTAAGCCAACGATCATCTTGGAAGCAGTTGCTTCGCAGGACTTATGGATATGGCATGCATTTTTCGGAACTTCAGGTTCGAGAAATGATATTAATGTACTTCATCACTCTCTTATTTTTAATGATGTTTTACAAGGCCGAGCTCCAAAGGTTAGTTATGTTGTGAATGGTCAGGAAAAGAATATGGGATATTATCTCACCGATGGCATATATCCTTCATGGGCAACATTTGTCAAATCTATTATTGAACCATAAATTCAGAAGCACAAATTATTTGCTCAACATCAAGAGGCTGCCCGAAAAGATGTTGAGAGAGCATTTGGCGTTCTACAAGCTCGTTTCTCTTTTATCAAACGTCTGTGCCTTTTATGGGATCGTGATATGATGACAAAAATAATGCTTGCTTGCATTATCATGCACAATATGATAGTGGAGGATGAAAGAAACACTTACCTAAACTATCGTGATCCCACAGAATTTATGGAAGATCGACGAGCTACTAAAACTGCAGGACAAAGTGAAGTAGAAGACATTGAAGATGATATTTTTGTATTTTCTACAGAAAAGATTGCAAGTTTGAAGAAATATATGACGAATAGGACATAACTCCGTGATAGAGAAGCTCACAACAGTCTTCAAAACGATCTGATCGAGCACATATGGCAAAAATTTGGTGATGATGATTAAATGTATAATTTTCGTATAATTGTTCGGTGATCAGTTGTTTATTTTGATTTTCGTGTTTTAGTTATTGTAATTTCTATGTTTATTTGAGAATTCTCAATTTGATATTAGTTTGTAATTTTTTTAAAAAATTTAAATTATTTATTTATAATATTAATTAATTAAAAAAAGTTAATTAAATAATAATATATAGAAAATTAATTTAATAATATAAAGGTGAGAAGGTTGGGTTGAGATTGTGGTCATTGATAAACCTGTAAAAATGAAGGTGAGTGGGTGAGATGAATAATAAATTTTTAGAAGAGAGGGAACTGAATATAATAATATAAAGGTGGGAAGGTTGGGTTGGGGAAATGGTTGCTGATAAATATGGCCTTAGGAGGAGTAGAGGAAAAGAAAAGGAAATGTGATTTCATTATATTTCTGGCCGGTGATGGGTTATTCGGCATACACAAAAAGAGCAAAAAAAGAAAATAATCGCTGTATGCGAGTTGCAGAGAGTGGAAAAATGTTCTCTTCAGTGATTATAGATTACTTTTGTGATCGAACCACTAAATTCCCGAGTCTTGTTATCTTCTTCTTTGATGCGAATACTTCACAGCTCACAGCTCAGTTATTCGTCGTGTTGTTGCCTAACAGTAAGAATGCTATGTGTTCATTCAAAATGTATGCAAAGGGTTCTAAATGTTTGAAATTGTGAAGATATTGGCAAGGCCAAAGCCCTTAAATAGAAATTGTGAAGATATCGGATGGACATTCTCACTAATAATCATAGTAATTAAATAGAAAAAAGAAACACCATTTAATTTCTCAAGAAGATGTCTTACAATATAAATTAGAAACATAAACTCGTTAGTTAAATTCCCTTTTTTTTCCTATTAAAAAGAAAATGAATCAAGTTTCCTAAGAAACCCTCAAACCAAACACGGCAAAAAAGCTCTAGCACATATGATTGCCATGTGTTCATTAAATCAAACTCTACTACCAACCAATTCTACTTTTTGTCAGCTTTTCTGTTAAGCTCTGTTTGGTTGGTTACATCTGATTCTGTGAAAAAGGAAAATGACAAAAAAGAAATTGGTTGAAACAGAACAAAACCTATCAATCATGGGATTCACCTTCTTCACCCCACATATTTAAAAGATAATCCTCACATTTCCTACGTGTTCCATTCCTATTGGAAAATACTACTGAGCTGGCACTTGTTCTTGTTGTGGAACCCACATTGGGCCCACTACCCTCTTTGATATTGTGCCTGTATTCAATTGCAACATGTTCAAAGACTTCTGCATCAAACATGTTCAGTTTCATTTTTGGGCTCATTTTGTCCCTCACAAATGCAAATGGCAGTTGATCTCTTGGGTTAAATCCTTCCAACTCATTGAATAATAGGCAAGAAAATATATTTGTTGGGACACTGTGTTTCCTCAATATCAAAGCACTATCTGGAACATCTGCAATTTGCACAATTCAAACATGTTTATGAAACTGTGTTTCCCTTTTCAGAATTGGTGACTGGAACAGAGAACTAAATCATCGTAGGGCACACAAAAAACAAAAGGAAGACACCAGAAACAGCAAAAGCAAGAAGCTTTTCTTAGAAAACACTCTACTATGATTAGAAAAGTGATGTGTAGGCATTAAAAAACACACTCAATCAAGAACACTTAAAAATTAAATATCACAACAATTTGTACCTGAGGGATAAGGCTTGGCTGGACTCCATGGCTGCAGACCATACTCACAGTAAGTCTCCATCTGCATCATAAGGCCATTGACATCCGACCATTTCTTCCACCTGGCCGTTGCCGTCGCCTCCTCAATCGTGTGCAAGAAGAAGGGGTGTTTGGAGACAGCCATATCCACATTCTCTTTAATAACCAAAGCATGAATCAAGAGAAGTGGATCAACCACTAACTGCAGCTTAGCATCAACCCAAATGCTGTACTTGGAATTTGGGAAGAGGCGATGGACTAAATACTTTGGTATTACTCCGTTCATTGCAGGATTGTCGTACAAGTACTGACTCGAAACCTTCACAATCTTCCACACACCGATCTTGAATTTCTTGGTTGATGAGTGTTTGATCATGTTGTGCAAGTGTAGCCTAGTGAGAGTTGCATCGTCTACGAACATGAAGAAACACACGTGGTCTAATGTTTTGGAACCTAGGCCCCTAGGCTGTCGGATTTTGTCATGGTCGTTGAATATGGCAGACACCACCACTACCCCTCTGCACTTGTCCATCAAACCTCGATCTGTAACAACAATTGATCATTCATTCGCTCATGCACATCAAAAGTAAATAACAGAGTCTCACCGAAGGTACTGATTGGGAAGGGTTTGAGGAATCCACATGAGATTCTGATTCCATAATCGACATTCTTGAAATAAGAAAGTCTCTCGGGAACACTGAGATTCCCTCCGAAGCTATCCGCATTTCTCGTGATGTAGTTGAGAGAGGACTTCTTCGTCGTTATTGAAGGTGATGATAATTTTATAATCTCCTCCAAAACCACCCAGTAATCTGAGAAAACAAGAAGGGCCCATTATAAAAAATATAGAAAAGATTAAGAAAGAAGCAATGTTGAAGGAATTCGTTGATCGGTGACCTGAGAAAAAGAGAGGGAAATTGCAGGAGGAGCGAGTGGTGGGAATGGAGTGCTTGTGCTGGCCGTAGGAGGAAGGGTAGTGGAAGAGAGGGCCCTGAAGAGGATCGAAAGGGGAGGATCGGAAAAGGCATTTGGAGGCGGAGAGAGTGAAACGAGCGGCGAGGAAGAGAGACAAGGAGAGGAAGAGGAGAGAGAAGCAGAGGAGTTTTGATTTGAACAAGAATGGCGTTGAGAAGCTTGCGATCTTCCCCATTCAACCATCATACACTTACAGCCCACCTCCCAATACTATTATTATGCCATTTTCAGTTTTTCTTGCGTTTCACCCTTCCCTTTTCTTGTGGTTTCTTCTTTTCATTAGTAGGAATTATTGGTGATAATGTTATGTTATGTGAGTTGTAGCGTGGCGTCACGAGAGTATGTACGTAGAAGAAACATTAAAATTAATTGATATACACGGGATTGCTGACGGTGACAGTTTCCCAAAATTATATTGGGTTGGAAATTAGGGGTTTAAGTAATGAAAACTTTGTAGATATATAGGAGTATAATATTAATGTTAGTGGTTTACAAAATCTGATTAGACTTAGAGAACCCCTATACTCTTGTGTCTATGAAAGCGAGAAGTGGAAAAATCAAAGATATACCCATTAATTTTAATGGAAAAAAAGGAGCAGTTTACTTGCGGGTGGCGCATGCATGGTTGAATAGTGATTAGTATGGATCATTAGCAGGCCTTAAATAGGGATTAGGTTTTGGGCTTCTTACTGGCCTATATTTTTGGGCCAGATATAAAAGGTGAAAAGCGTAGGGTTGAATTGAATTAACGGGCTTATGATGGATTATGGGTCAGATGTACTATAAAAATTTTCAACTTTATGAAATTAAATTGAATTGTTTCAAATTTAACTTTATTCTTCTTCATCTTCAAAACTTCTCCTCCAAACACCGTCGTTCACCCTTGATTAATTGAGTCACAACGAAAATAAAATTAAACTTTTTATATAAAAATTAATCTTTAAAGTTACATTTAAGTTATGCATTTTGCAGGTTTTTCAATTTCCACATAAAATTAAATCTTTCCTTCTTAAATTAAAATCTATGGGAAAGTTCATATTGAAAGTTCATGAATTAGAATCTGACAATGAATAATACAGAGATATACTAATGAATCTGAAGTTATATGAAAGTATTGTGGAGATGAATTTGAAGACATTATTATTAAAAGATTCTGTTATATGAGAAAATTTAAAATTTTATAAAGATTTGTGATTTGAAATGTAGATCTGAAAACTCTTATTTTATGTGGAAGTTTTAACAAATTTTATGTATTTTGATGAAATGAAATGGCAGTTAAGATTAATAAATTTTTATTGTCTTTAGTGCTCACAGTTAGGGGTGTCAATTGTTACCAGTTAATCAAAGCCGATTATTTGGAATTGAAAATGTGTTGTTTTGTGGTATGAGTATCTAACTTGTCGGTTCAACCAGTTTACTGATTCTCAATCGATTTGATATCAGTTACTTGATAAAATAGGTTAAAGAACTGTTTTTTTATATAAAAATTACAATTTTATTTTATTTTTTATATTTATAAAATATTAATATAAGCTAAGAATAATTGTAAATATTTTTCTAACAATATTTTAATATAAATATGTTGGGAAATATTTTAAGTGTTTTGATTCAGATTCCAATACCTCCCCTGAAAAGATGTTATAAGACCAATACTGAATCTTAGTGTCTTGTCTAAGAACTCATATGTTAGAGAGTTCTATTTTCAGGTACACTGAAGGATGTCTACACTGAAGATTCAAGATATTCCAATACTGAAGGACCTCTCTACTCAAGTCTCCACTGAAGTATTGAAGTTGAAGTTAGAAGCCAAAAGTCTTCCTGCCACTGAAGTATCACAGTTTAAGTCTGCGCTGAAATTCAGTTTCTGAAGATCCTACTGAGTTACAGCCCACTTCATAGGGCTTTCCTCTTATGACAAAAATCTCAATTGGTGAACAAGATCTTGTTGCAGACACCAAAAATGGCAAAAAGGACGAAGACTCCAACGGGAAGAATTCAAATTAAA
>JAPKLX010000043.1:1065818-1079963 GCA_026898415.1 Leonotis leonurus | reverse complement strand
TTAAAGTTTTCTGAAGCAAACGAGTAAAGATTTAAAACCACCACATTTCACACACTTAAGATATTAGTCCATCAGTCAAACACTCTGTGTAGACTGAAGGATTTCTATCTCTAAGTCTTCTCTCACTGAAGTTCCCTCCCTTCAGTTCAGGAGCCACTGAAAGTTTTTAACTTGAAAAATTTAACTGAGTGTATTCCCCCCATACACTCAGTTCACTCGTTTCGGGACCAACAAAATATATTAAATTTAATAAGATAAATATTCATTTTTAATTATTAATATAATAAATCGATATCTAGTTTGATATAGATTATTGGAGTACTGCAAATTATAAAAATCGATTACTAACTTATTTATTAAGATTACTAACTTATTTATTAGAAAATCAATATCCAGCAACGTTCCATTCTCAATTTGGTACCAATTCTTCTAAAAAATTGATTACCGATTAATCGCTACTTACGACTACTGTAGACTCGGTTGTTGTTTTGTTTTTATTTTGTTAATAACGAAATGGAATAAATAGGTTGAATATTATTATCCACCGCGACCCCATTTAAAAACTACAAAAGTCGTCTATATCAAACAACAAACTAATTAAAGGGAACCTATAAAACGAATCTAAAACATATTCTTCTTATTTAGTTTTGGTTTTGGCTTTCTTTTTTAACCTTTATATACCACATTTTACCATTTATATTCCATTAACTAAAATTTTCATTTAATACAATAAATCATAAATAATGGAGCTTTTTAATTTAAATTTAAAAAATATTATTAAGGTAATTAATTTTAAAATTAAAAATAACATTAAATATTTAAAATAATTTATATTTTAATTGACAGGAAAAATAAATTTAATATTATTAAAATATACTTCTTCCGTTCACGAAAAATTTGACACTTCTACTTTTAATAATTATACTGATATTGTTGGATTTATCATTAACTTTCTAATTATTCGTATTATTGAATTTATATTGATGAATTAATCACAAGATTTTCTTTCGTTTATTATATGTACACATATTTAATACATAAATTGTGTGAAACCTTTATTCCTCTGCAATACATTCAAATCATTTTCTAAATCTACATATATTATAAAGTCAATTTTTCTCTCTCATAATTTTCCCTCCAAAACCTCTATAAAAGAGAAGATTTAACATCTCTATGTAAACTTTTTAAATTTCAACAAATATATATATATATATATATATATTTATCATATTAATATCATGTCAATATTTATAATATACTATGTATCTATCTTCTTTCATTATGACATCTATATAATCAACAATGCTGAAAATTTTAATATATTTTAATATATATTTATCGCTTTCGATGTTTTAGAAGTTTAATAAATTATTATTATTATTATTATTATTTTATAAGTGTAAACCTTTCAATTTCCAAAAACTATTCAACAAACAATAATAAAATATTTCAAAATATTTATTTTAATTAAAATTTCATTTTAAAATATTAATATAAAAATGTGAAGGTCTTTATATGTTATTTGCAATTTGAGGAATGAAAATGGTAAGCGTGTGTAATTAAAAGAGGATTAATTTTTGTGAGTAGGGTGTCAATTGGTTCGATATTGATTAATCGATTATTTAAAATCGAAAAATTATTTTTTTGGGTACCGGGTACCATACCAATCGGTTATAACGGTTAATTTTTATTCCAAAAATGAATTTATAAGTTATTTGCAAGTTGACTTTAAATTTAGGGTGCTATATGAGAAATAGCTTATTCTCTAACGAAAAATGAAAAATGCCCAATTTTATGTTGAAGTTTCTAAATTGCTCTTGATCTATTTTTGTTTTATATAATATGTGGTGAAATCAATGTAATAATTGATAAATAATTTATTTTAATGATTGTGAGTTATTTTTTAAATGAGCAATAATCGAAAATGAATTGTTTAAAACATTACAAATTCATATCCCATTTAACAAATGAAGATGTGGGAATAATTGAACTCCTCGGAAAATGAATTGTCACAATGAGAAATATAAGAATATAAAGAAAAAATATAATTTAAATGGGAAAATTGTTTAAATGTATAAATGAAGACGTGGGAATAATTTACCATTTCTATACAATTGTTTAAATGGGAAAATTGTTTTAATTGACCACATTTTCTATCTAAATAATTTAATATCAATGAAATCAAATGTGGGAATATAATTTTTTTTTAATTATTTACAAATTATTATAATTAAAAATGTGAAAATATGAATGTGAGAAATAATTGACAAAACATATTAAATCATTTATATGGGATATGCACTATTTGAAAAAGTATAAAACATATATCCACATTTTTTTTCGGCCGTATATCCACACTTTTGTTTTGTCATTTTGTAAAATGTTAGAAACTCAATTTCACAATTGGAAAAGACGAGAGAAAGAGGGGGAGAGAGAATGAGAGAAGAAAAGAAGGAGCAAACAACATCGCGTGCTGATTTGGGTAAACAAATTTATAAGTTTGAAGAGCTAAAACCATTTCGTGAAAACATGCATTTTTCTAAAAACTTTGTCGTTATTTATGAAAACATGATCTGTTTACTTTAAAACGTACAAGTTTTATGATTTATATGAACTTTGACGTCAGGATTTTATTGAGTTAGCATGTTAATAACATTTAAAGTGGACACATAAAAATCCGGTCAAGAAAAATCAAAAACACGGCCATGTTATGGTCAGGGTTTTACTATGCATGACCGAGTTTTCGTTTCTGAACTATATCTTGCGACCGGGTTTTTGTATCTTGATTTCTTGATTATATGCTGATTCTAAATATGTAATTTAATGTTCAGATGGACGGATGAAAGTATATAAACGTAAGGTACAATGGGTTTTAAGAAGACGATGTATACGTCGGCAGTAACGAATGGTCAACTCCTGTTACAATAGATCCTGCTCAGATTGAAGATTTGAGGTACAATATATGACATATGTTGCATGATATTGGGTTGAGTACAAATTTTGAGATTTACTGCATATATTCATATGATGGAAGTAACCGTTGCATGTGTAATGATGATTCTTTCAATATTTTGATTCGCGATGAGTGGAGTCCATTGGTGTATGTGGATATTATTAACGAGACACGTGATATGTGATCCTCGAGTAGAGGTTCGAATTTCATGGGGACGTCGGCATACAGTACTCAACAATATAGTACTCAGAACACTTCTGCCCCGGTCTCCAATCAACAAAATGACCGAAACATCCATCCCTAAACCGCTACAATAGCGGCTCACCTCCTACATGCCTTAATGTCTTGCAAATTTGTTCTAATACTGATTCCTTATAGTATGTGCTCGCTACTATAGTCGAGTCCAAAAGCTCAGGTCTCAAATACGGAATATATTATTAATTATTTATAAGATTAAATCAATCTAATAAACAGCTACACAATTTCAATTAAATAAACAGCTACGAATAATTTCAATCTAATAAACAGCTACAAATAATTTCAATCTAATAAACAGCTACCCAGACATGGTATTTAATATGCATATTATATTATTTGTCAAACTATGAATATACATAAATGAAAACCCGGATGCTAAAAGCATAAACTCGGAAGCGACATCTAAAAATCCGGATAATTTTCATCCCACACACGAACCGTCCGGATTTTAGCTATTACACCATGTATTTACAAAAAAAAATTCATAATTTTTTTAATTCACTATGTGCTTATTTTAATCAAGAACAACTATATAGAGATAAAAGGTTGTAGCTTTTAATAAACCTTAGTAAAAAGTGATAATTAAGGATAAATTTATTTATACAAATGTCCGGGTTTATGATCAAGACATCTCATTATACTCATTTTTCAATGTGTTCTATAATAAATTATTACAAAAAATTAGAATTAAAAACCCAGACGTACGAAACAAAAACCATGGCGGTTTGGGTCCACCACACGAACCGTCTGGATTTTCAATTTATGCTTAAATACTTTTTTTTTTTTTACAAAATAACCCTCCTATATTCATTTAACAACATGCATGATAATATTCTAGCACATTGTGATATAGTAATAAGGAAGAGGTTGGACTTAAATTAACACATAAATTATAATTATTTTTCATGATGTTATTTAATAAATGAAAATAATAAAAACACTAAAAACAAAATAAAAAAACCCGGACGTGGTTAACATAAACCCGGACGGTTTTGTTCCCCCACCCGAACCGTTCGGGTTTTCATTTTGTTCTACATATTTTATTTTATTTTACAAAATAATTATACTATATTTATTTAACAACATGAGTAATCAAATCAACACTAAACATATATTAACATGATAATCATATATAAACAAATAACATGATAATCACATATAAATCATAATTAACATGTATTTATATAAATCATAATTAACAAATAAAATAAATCATAATCGTAGATTAACTGTAAAATTTGAAATTTAAAATCACATATAAATCAAATAAATCAAAATTTTTAAAAAATACTTCTTGTGTCATTATTTTCGCTGTGAAGTAAAGAAAAAAGAAATTCGTTTCTCCCCAGCTTCTCCGATCTAAATAATTAAATCAAATTCAAGATTTAAAACAATAAAAATGAAATTTAAATGTTTTACAATAATAATTATAAATTTTGCAAACCTCGGTGCATTTGAATAGTTTTTATTGTTCGAAAACCTTCCTCTCACTTGAAAACCCAAAAAATATAACTCTTCAAAATCCGGCAAACTGCAATATCAAAAGAATTACAATATCTTTAAAAAATAATAATGAATCTGGAGACAATAATGACAATTGATATCTCTACAAAATAGTTATAAATCTGGAAATAAATGAATTGAAAAAAATATGAGAAGAATGAATAGAAAAAAAATTAATGAAATGTGTTGAAAACAATATGATTTAATTATCTATCTCTTCTCTAATCGTTTACAATATTTAGTTGATTACTACTAATTGCAGAAATTAAATATGATAAGTTTAAATATTAAACAAAAAAATTTAATGAAATAGCACCCTTACCTGTAATTACCCGGCGAAAGTAAAATGAAAATCCGTCCTCTCTTTCTCTTTCTTCGTCCACAATGTTAAAAATCTCATCTCTCTCTCTTTTATATTCCCACTCACTATCCTTTATTTAACTAAATATTTAGTGCCTTTTTGACTAACAGCACAAGGCCCCACCAATTCTGCAGCAAAATAACCGATAAACTCTGAAAATATGCAGCGACTGACGCGGAGTTATGGAATCTTTATTGCATGCAAGATATGGAATCTTTATTGCATGCAAGATAAAGAGGTAGGTTTAGGGTTATTTTAGTACTTTTGGATATTTTTATTGTAACTTTTACAATATGGGTATTTTTATTGTACATGTTACATAATGAGATATTTTCCTTAATTTACCCTTTAAATTTAACTTGGTAAATATTTTATAAAATAGGTTTATTTTTAATAATTAAATGAAAATGAATACCCTATCCAGTATCGGTTCGGTACCAATTACTAGGGTACCCATAAGTTTCAAAATTTAAGAATTAATTATCGACTTATTTACCAAAAAATTGATACTCGATAATTGGTTTTTAGTCTAGTACCAATTCTTCTCGATAACCGATTGATACCGATAATCACAAATACATTAGGACAAATTTTTTGAAGTATTGTTCAACCTTAAACGTGAGTCTAAGTTCTCGCAATTAAACGAAGCCTATAATACATAGTAAGTTGACCCTAGTCCTATCTCAAGTAAGGCTTTGCAGAGCTTCTTAATTCAAATGCTACAGATTTAATATAAAAAAAAAGGTCATAAACATTCTATCAAGATGCAATAATGAAATTAACTAAACTAGTAAACTAAATCACGGGAATCCGGAATAAAGACTCTAGTATGTGAACATCAATCTAGATCATCTCATGCCTCGACTATTTATGCATTCATTCACTAGTCCAGAATTCTCAAAAGCTATCTAATTACTAACTTTCGCATTTATAATTAGATTGTGACTCCAACTCTCGTATTTAAGCCACACAATCAAGAACTCAAGATAACAAATGAATACTTGGTTACTACGTTTCCAATTACATCCAATATTGATTGGATTTTGATCCGACACAAGGATATCTCTCAATCTCACCCTACGTCTAATGAATTGCAACGGTGATCAATCGGTAAAATTTAACAGGCATAATCCAAACAACGAGCATGAATAACGATAAACATAAATAATCCATAAGAAGTCCACAAACCAGTAGAGATTCAATTACCCTATCCAATCACATAATCATCAAGTAAGAAATCAAAATAAGAACTCACTAACGATTACACTACTTGGATGGAGCAGTTGATCTCCACCTTAATCCTTCTTCCCATGTAGAATTATAAGTACAAGTGCCTTTTAAAGATAGTTCTAATGTTCCGGTTTGAATTTCAAGAGAGATATGAGAGATAGCCCCTCCAAAATGTCAGATTTCCCCTTTAAATCCCACAGAAAACTGCCAATTTAACGGGGCCAGCGGCCGCTGGCTCCCCCTCGTTGGCGCACAAATTCTACAGGCCCAGCGGTCAATGGCCTATGGCCTATGTCTTCCGCTTTTTCTGCATCCCAACGAGCGCTCGCTGGCCTTTAGCCTCGCTCCTTCCATACCATTTCTCCCGTCGTGCCATCCTCGACCTGTGCTGCTATGTTCGGCTCAGCTTCCTCGATATTTTTGGCATCATTTCAGCTCACATTAGCTCCTTCTCGTCATCCTACATACAAAATAAGAGCAAACAAAACACGAACTAAAAGACACCAATTTGACTCCAACTAAAATCTAAACATGACAAAAGATGAACCAAAAACACGCACAGAAACGAGTTAAACAAGTATCACCTTGAGTTTCTCGAACTCAATCGAAATATTTCATGTTACTTAATTTTTAATTTACACAAGTAATTAGATATGAAAATTAAATTTCAATTTTGAGAAAATTCCAAATATAATATTATTCATTAGTAATAATTTCATATTTCAATAATTATAAACAAAAAGTTACGTTCTATAATAAATTTTAAACATGAAATAATATAATAATAAAAATATTGTACTTATTAATTGAAGGATAATGTGTTGCGTTTATTTTATGATTACATATAGTTTTATTATTTTATCACCGCAAAAAAATTCGGTAACGGTTCTTCCCGATAACCGATTGATACTGTTAATCACAAATACATTAGGAAAAAAAATTTAATGTATCACCTTAAGTTTCTCAAACTCAATTGAAATATTTCATGTAACTTAATTTTTAATTTAGACAAGTAATTAGATATTAAAATTAAATTTTAATTTTGAGAAAAGTCCAAATATAATATTATTCATTAGTAATAATTTCATATTTCAATAATTGCAAACAAAAAAGTTATGTTCTATAAAAATTGTAAACATGAAATAATATAATAGTAAAAATATTGTACTTATTGAAGGATAATGTGTTGCATTTATTTTGTGATTACATATAGTTTATTATTTCATCACCGCAAAAAATGTCACGTATTAATTTGTTGACATGTCACAAACAACAAATTTGTGATTCATCTCTCCAAAATGAATTAAGGGGATCTTTCGCATTACCTTTCAATGATATAACAAATGATAATTCTTATTTTTATTTTATTTTTCTATTGTACATTATTATTTTTAAATTATTGTTTGAAGCGACACTTACATGTATGTACCTTAAAATTTGTTTGTTTTCATTGCAATATGTACGTTTAAAGGTAACAATGAATTCAAGAGCACAAGCTCTTTCCACTCGAATAAGCAAACATTTTAAATTGGAAATGGTGGAGCATCTATATTTTACTAATTTAGCAAATGAAAAATCAAACGAGAATCTTATAGAAGATGGTACAATTATATCATATTACACTTCAAAACCTACTAATTATGTGAGAAGTAATGTTGATACATAAATCTAATCTATTAACATGAAATTTTGGTAACTACTTTTTAGCATTAAATCATATATAGATAGCAACTATTTTTAAAATAATGTGTAAATATATTCATTCAAGATACTTAATTTTAATACATTTTTTCTTTCATGCAATTTTTGCAGCAATCATCATGTCCCACTACCTACAAACCTATTAATTGTACTCCATCCGTCTCAGTAAGCATGACACAATTTATATTCATCTGAGTGTATTAAAATAATAAATTGTACCAAGCTTATTGGGACAGAGGTAGTACAATTTATTATCATAAAACCACTAGAATAGTAAATACATTTAAATATAATTACTTTTTTCGGTTTCTTCATCATTTTATTTTAATAAAATCTTTCAATTTTGTTCGTGTAACTATATGCAATATGCATATTAAATTAAAAATTTTGACAAGAACTTTAATTTGATATATGATACGAAATAAACAAATTTAATATGAAAATATTATGATCATTTAAATATGTTACGACAAGTTTTTGGATTGGATGGAAGCAAACAAGAAATATCCATGAGCAAGAGAGTTAACTTATGATGAGTTAAATTATTAATGTGATTACTCTAATACATTTAAACACCATGACCACTCTTGGACCAGTTAAAACTTAGAGGATTTTGAAAAAAAATAAAATTAATTGCTCGGGCCGGGTCAGTCTAGGTCAGAACCGGTAATCGTATCTAGCGGGTCGGGTCGGATCCGGACCGAATATGACTAAGTTTGAACGGGTCTGGAATTGGAACCATAATTTTAAAATGAGCAGATTTTGACCGATTCCGAATCCAGTTCGAATTTTACCCACCCATTGACAAGCATACTTCCAATTGCCTCCAAAATTACTCTTTAGGAAATATATATATATCCTAAAGGGAAAATTGTTGTTTTGTTTTGCCCTCGTTTACAAGGAAAATCCCAAAATGTCATCACATGTCAAGACTAGGATTAATTCATCATTATAAATACTTGTAAGAGATCATTGCTATTTCCTACAACTTTCGAATAATGTCTCCCTAAATACATCAACTTTCTAGTTCATCTTCATTAGTACCATGAATCCCAAAACTTAAAACTACTGGGGCTCAAAATTTTATACCAACATAGAGCCGATGAGATTCATTTGATTTTACAATTCTTATGTATATATATATGTTAATAGGAAGGAGATCCTCTGCTGTGCTTCGAAACACATGCACTATATGCTGTGCCAATACGACAACGTTTTACAAATTCATTTATTTATTATCTTTATTGTAATTTTTATAATGCCCTTTGCTTACTTATAAATTATAGCTAGCTTAGTATCAATTCAATATACATTTACAAATACTTACGTTTTATTTATTTTAATATAATATGTCAATCATTTTGTATTTGTATTTTAATATTTTGATAAAAATAGATCTAATCAATTTCTTACATTTACACACACATAATTGAAGTCTTATTCTTCATTACTTTGTGCTTCTGACTTTGAATATACGATTGTTGCTCTTAATGACACCTGGCTTGAAGAAACACAAATACATTCTTAGAAATGCATGCTTACTAGTATCGGTTATGCATTCTGTCAGTTTTGGCATCTCACTTTATTCTTGTGATGGTCATAAACTGATACTTTTAATTAGTTTGTAGATAATCGATCTGTAACTTTAAGTAGTATTACTAGTTTTCAGTCACTTATCATTTGCCTTTGAACGATTATTCTGATTATTTTGTTGCTGATTATCAGTACCAGCAAAACAGAGTCACCTGGAGTGCATGCAAATGAAGGAGAGAGACGATGGTATGTACAAGTAGAACACCACAAACAACATTTCTTTGTATTACTAGGGGAATCTTCGTGCCAGGATAGATTCTCTCCAGTTTCTAGGCTTAAAATGAAAGTTATTTTTAAAAATACAGTTATGTTAGGAAGTTCCATTAAAGTTTTATATTTTAAATGTATAATATTATTATTTTAATAATCTAAAGTGAATGATAATAGAATTCTACTTGAATTTATAATATAATTAAGGAAGATATATATTATTTCAAAATGAAAAATCTAAATTTTGTGAGTAATATTATCTAATTTTATTTATAAGATAATTTTTTACACCTAATTCATATTTAAAATATATTTTAATTATATATTAATAAAATAGATATTATACGCACTTAGCGCACTTAGCGCATGTTAGAATACTAATTATTTAAAGAAATGACGATTTTTTAGTTCTAATTCTTATTTCAAGAAAGATGGAAAGCTAACGCAACATTAGTATAATGATGTGGTTCAGGGGGAATTGGGCCCTGGTGACCGTGGGCCTTGTCCGTATGTTTTCTTTTTATCCTATATGAACCTTCAATTCTTGATTTTATCTATTTATGTTGATTTTTTTTATTTTTTTAATTTGTAGCTGGACCCTCGGGTGTATTGTGTATTTTCTTAGAGAGATAAGTTAAGGAGGGCGAGCTAATATACTTACATCTAGTTGCTTTAAAATTTTCAATATTAAATTTTGAGAAACTCTTTATTATACCTAATGTGCGGAGGTAAAAATTTGTATCTTCTTTTACCATTCAAAAAGTGGTAGAAAATTTGAGCCCAAAAATATACTATTATATTTTATAGAAAATAAGATATAAAAAATGTGTCCCCACTTCACTGAATAAATTTATGCAGTATTAATATAAAGATAAGAAGTAAACACAACTAATATGGCAAAAATATTATGAAACCTCATTGACAGAATGTTTCTCATCTCTTCTTGAGAAAGAAGTAGAATATTTCTTTCTAAAATTGTGTTCAATTTCTTATTTGACAATTTCACCAAGAGGCATCATTATTATTTTCCTAATGATGTAACATTAATAAAATAAATATTGTATATCTTAAACAATTAATTATGCTACATGTCATAATTTTATCAATGCAATAAGAAATATCACACAAATAGAATATATTAATCGACTCATTGGAAAGTTTCATTTACTATGAAATACTTTTTATACTTTTATGATCATATAAAATAAATAAATTGATACTAAATAAGTAAATAAATGTTTGTATTGAAAGATGATCGATGTATTAAGACGTAAAATATATAAATAATACGTATATGTGATGGATCGCCTCAGTCTCAGTGGTAGTACTCAAATCAGGATCGACATCGAAGGTAAAAGTAATTATGTATGGAATGGTGAGAACATATGGTGCATGCAAGATGGAAAGTGAGAAATTAAGTTAATCATTTGATGAAATAGAAGTGGTGGCAGAGGCATGCATGCATGCATGGGGATGCATGGGGGGCTCAAGTTTCAACTCCAAAATTTCCTCATCATCTCATCTGATGCAGTTCGAATCCAGCACCAGCACCAGCACCAGCACTATTCATGAATCCTAGACTGGCTGCAGGTTGCAAATTGCAGTTGCAGAGAGAGAGAGAGAGTGTGTGTGTGTGGATGTTGAAGAAGACGTCAGAGGATGGTGGTGAAGTGCATATTGGGCCAATAGAGGATCTGCATCACGTGATGAGTACCATATTAAAATGAGGAATGCGTAAGGGCTTATCTCATCTATATGGGCCTTTCATTTCCCCGCTATTTTATTATGCCCCCACAAAACAACACGGCCATTTATTAATTATTATTATTTTGTAATACCCACCCAATTTAAGGAGTAGTATTTATTTTTAAGAAAAGTTGTCATCTTAAACATGTGCATATTGACGAGGCGAGCTAAAAATAGATAATTAATATGGATGTGGAACAGAGTGTAGTGTCTGTTATACAGATTTTCAAGTTGACATGTATACAAAATTTTAACCTATTTTAACAGACCACCCTATGCATGCACCCCCAGTCCTGCTCATGAACTCTACAGGACGTACGCGTGTACATACAGAGAGAGAGAGAAGGATGAGAGAGATGTAAATAATTTAGAAGTCCATGCATATAGCTAGGTAGGCACGAGCAAAGGATATGTGACCCCTGGTACCTCCTCATGTGGATTCATCCAATAAACATCTCTTCTCCACGTGATATTGCATATATATATATATACAAACTAAATGTGTGAATGCGTGAATGTGTGTACTGTAGTAATATAATATAAACAGGTAGTTTGTAGTGGAGTGATATAGAGAGATATGCATGGGGTGGGGATGGGGATTAACCTCTTCTCGTAAATCTATATATTTGTGTGCCTAGCAAGATTCCGAAAGAGTGAATGAATAAATGGCAACAGATGTTGTGCTTCCCAATCCCCAGCCAAGCACTACAGCTACGTAACAAAATTTAACCCATATATGTTGTGTTGTTCTTCAATATGCTTTGTTTAGTATAATTACTACTCCCGTCATATACATAACAATATCATAGCTCCATCTTTCTTCAATGCTATTAACTTATTATCAATGTCGACGATGACTACTCTAACTCTACACTACATTTGTTGTCCCTGCAAGCCTGTCTGTGTTTCTCCATGCACGTACACGTGGTGAGCATGCATGCATGAGATGATATATCCATCTTTGTTTGTCACTTTTGACCACCATTTCTTCCGCCATATATATGGAAAATGCTCACCCGCCAACTATATGTGGATGCTTTGTAGGTAAATATTAAATTTTTAATAAAAAAAATTTATTAATTCTCATTTTATAATTAAAATTTATTAATTAGAATATAATTTTATATCATTCGGTTCTAAATAATAAAAAATAAAAAAATAAGAATTATAATGAGTCAGCATAATGATATGACAATGTCACATCAGTCGTCAACACGTTAAGTGGTGTCCGCAGCCGGGGAGTGAGCGGTGCTTTTATATATATATATATATATATATATATATATATACTTATCATCTCTAATTATACGTACAATTTATATTATTCTATACACAGCTCAACCCCTCTTCATTTATAATCACGCACGATTAATACATGCATTTCCATAATTTGTATAATGTATATGTGTTCTATAATGTATATAATACACATACACCAACTACACATAATCAGATGGCAAAATACTATACGTACCAAATATCGATCACTGCAGTTAATTGACTAAGTCGTGGTAATTTTATTTTTATTTTATTTAGAAAGTATATATGTAAATTTTGAGATAATTAGACCATTTTCTTATTCATCGATAAATTAATCATTCAAATCAAACAAGAAACAACCCATTACTTAAGATAAGTAATAGACATGAAATAATTAAGGAACAAAGTAATTGATCAAAAAAATACATATGATTATCGGACACTATTGTTTCGTTTGCAACAAATAAAAATACATGAAGATGGAGTAAAGGTATGTTTGGATTTCGGGTAGATTTTTTTTTTTTTGGGAAAAGTAGCAAATCCATTCTTATGGTGGACACCCCTATGGCGAATCAACCCATATGATAAGATTTTATTCAAACTCGTCCTCAACGTTTCACATGTGTTACAATTACCCCCTCGCAATTAACGGACGTCTAACTCCATTAACATTCCATTTATGTATTGCATCCTCTCCACCGGAAAATTGGTGTCATAACATCCACCGGAAAAATCATCCCATTAACGTCTCAATCATCCCCTTCTTCACCGAAAATCCAAACACGGTTGCGCCGCCGAATCTATTGCATTGCAGAGCCTCCCTAATGAAGTACTTGAAGGCGTAAGTGAAGTTCAGGACGCGTCAGCTGACACACGGTTGTCGGAACTTCTCCGGTGAGGCGGTTGTGCGCCACATAGAGCTGCTCCAAGCTCCGCATGCGGCTGATCTCCGACAGCAATGGCTCTTGCAAGTTGTTGAAACTCACATCAAACACCGTGAGTTCCTTAAGCATCTCAATCTGCGGTGGTAGACACCCCGTCAGATTATCGTTCATCAAAATTATCTCGTTCAACGCTTTCCCCATCTTCCAAATTCTTAATAAAAAAGTTTATTAATTCTCATTTTATAATTAAGATTTATTAATTAGGGTATAATTTTATATCATTCGGTTCTAGATAATAAAAAATAAAAAAAATAAGAATTATAATGAGTCAGCACGATGATATGACAATGTCACATCAGTCGTCAACACGTTAAGTGGTGTCAGCAGCGGGGGAGTGAACGGTGCTTTTATATATATATATATATATATATATATATATATATATA
>JAPKLX010000043.1:1030474-1059789 GCA_026898415.1 Leonotis leonurus | reverse complement strand
TCGCACACACACAGTTCTTGATTAGTTTGAACATGTTTGTGTCGACAACTGAGATTATGGCATTCAGTGCTCGGTCATCTAGAGTGGCAGCTTCAATTTGATCACGTGACCAGGAGGTTTGTGGTATGGAAACACAATCACCATCTGCATCAGTTTGTTTTGATGGTGACCACCCATTCTCCACAGAAATCCATGCTCGTCTATCAAGAGATTTGATATAAGAGCGAGTACGAGACTTCCAATAAGAATAGTTCGAGCCATCCAAGATTGGAGGTCGGAATGTTCCAGTGCTGTTGGGATCCATCGTTGTGTTTAGAGATGTGATACAGTCAGGACCACACTCAGTGTGTCGAGTGATGGATCTGATAACACTTGAAAGTGTATCAACCTACTCTAAGTCAATGTCGCGGAAGCTAAATAAGAACACACGAGATAATTTTTGCGTAGGTTGTGTTAATAAACAACCTACACAGCAGCCTTACGGCCAAACAGAATAATCAAAATAAGTGTTGTGTTGCTACAATGTTTAGCACCACACAACATCAACACTTCTTACAAAAACACTAAACGTATGACCTTACAAGGATAAAGATCATACACACTAAACTACGAATTTAATCTGCAAAGGTATATCTCTAACTGAAAACTATACAAGTATTTATAGAGATAGCTCATGGGCTAAAGCTCCATAGTCTTGTAACCGCCAGCCCATGTATTCCTTGATTTTCTCAACCGTTGTCGTGCTCCGCAAGATGCGCCTGGGCAGTTTGTGGACTCCGAAAAATGTGGAAACAGATTTCCACTAGGCGCCAAGATCTCAACTGCCTTCCATGACTTGGTCTTCTCCTCATGACTCGGTCTACTCCAGTCTTCGAGCATTCTCACTTCACACCAAGTCAATCGTCCACGTGGCAACGCTGAGTCAGCATCAGCTTGTTGTGTTGAGCATAACAGCGAAGTCAACAGCACAAACACTTCTGTGAAGAACACAAAAACACACATGTTAGGTGTAACATATTAGACAACAACATAAGGTACCTAACAAAACGTTTCACATGTGTTACAATTACCCCCTCGCAATTAACGGACGTCTAACTCCATTAACATTTCATTTATGTATTGCATCCTCTCCACCGGAAAATTGGTGTCATAACATCCACTGGAAAAATCATCCCATTAACGTCTCAATCATCCCCTTCTTCACCGGAAATCCAAACACGGTCGCGCCGCAGAATCTACTGCATTGCGGAGCCTCCCTGATGAAGTACTTGAAGGCGTAAGTGAAGTTCAGGAAGCGTCAGCTGACACACGATTGTCGGAACTTCTCCGGTGAGGCGGTTGTGCGCCACATAGAGCTGCTCCAAGCTCTTCATGCGGCTGATCTCCGACAGCAACGGCTCTTGCAAGTTGTTGAAACTCACATCAAACACCGTGAGTTCCTTAAGCATCCCAATCTGCGGTGGTAGGCACCCCGTCAGATTATCATTCATCAAAATTAGCTCGTTCAACGCCTTCGCCATCTTCCAAATGTTAGCAAAAATACAGCCTCCGAGGTTATTGTTCGCCAAAACCAACATTGAAATCGGAGTTCCACAGATTCTCCTACGAGTTTAGGTAGAAGAGGGCGTCCTCCTTAAGTGCCGCCGCGTCTATATTATCTAAGGTGACTTAAAACGACATCATTTTGCGTGTTTCAAACGGACGTTAACGGAGTTAAACGTCCATTAATTGCGATGGTGTCATTGTAACATATATGAAACGTTGAAGGTGAGTTTGAACAAAACCTTACCATAAGGATTAATTTGCTATAGGGGTGTTTAGATAAGGTTGGATTTGCTATTTTTTGTTTTTTTTTTTTTTAATGTCTATATATGTTTGGTAGATTTAAATTTGATAGAACATTCAATAATTGGTAACATTTGTCAACGGAACCCACTGAAATTAGAACTTGCTATAGATAATAATGCCATGTATTAATTAAATTACAATAATCAAATCCATATATATTATTTTTCATAATATTAAACTGTCGGACCCATTTTACTACAGTGATTTCATCTCAGGTGGACCCCAGGTACGTACTTGGGCCCAAAAAATCAATAATTTAGTCATAAACTAACAAATAAACCAACTAATAAAACGTGCAAGACATATATCCCGACAAATTAAGGGCCTTGCTATTAATTTAGGGGGAAGCCCACTACAAAAATCCAAGTATGGTTGAGCAAAAAATGGTAAAAATACCAAAAATCGAATCGATAAATTGGGTTCAATTTCGGTTTTGATGTTATAAAATTTTGATTTTTCGATTCGATTTCGGTTTTGACATCAAAAAAATCGAAATATCGAAAACCGAACCGAACATATTACTTAATAATTATTTATTTAATATTACTTATTAAATATATAAATAGATATTAAATATTATTTATTAAATATAGTTTTAATAATTATTTATTCAATATTTCCAATTTTGATTTTTTCCGAACCGAAAATTTCGGTTCGATTTTTTTTCAGTTCAAAGTTATTTCGGTTCGATTTTGATTTTATATTTTTCGGTTCGATTTTTTTTAGATTTTTATTATTTTTTCAGTTTGGTAACCGAACCGAACAATGCTCGACCACCCAAATTTTGTCCTATAATTTTTAGAAGACAATTTTGTCCTCGACCACCCAAATTTATTATCTATATCTACATACATACATACATACAAATATATATATATATATATTAAAATAAAGTTTTCAATTCATATTCAATTTAAATGTAAATAATTAAATTTAATATTTTTTTACATAGGAATTTTATGAAAACAATTAATTTTCTTCTCTTATAAAATGTATCTAAAATTAAATATTTTGATGAAAGTTGAAATTTAATACTCCCTCCCGCTAAAAGCGGTCACAAATGGGTTGGTACGAAGATTAAGAAAGTAAAGTGTTGTCTTTTGAAAAGTAAGAATGACGTATTTTAAAGGTAAAACTTGTTTCCTTCTTAGAAAAGTGGCCACTTTAATGGAACGTCCCAAAAAGGAAACGTGGTCGCTTTTAGCGGGACGGAGGTAGTATATAATATACACTAAACAAATTTAATATGAAATAGTTGTGATCATTTAAAAGAGGTTTAATATTATTATTATTATTATTATATATATTAAATTTTATATGATTTTGATATCTAAGTCTATATGTATATATAAAACAATTTCGCATACCAAATTATTATTCATTTTGTTATTTTTATAAATATATAATCGTTACTTTAGTTATATGAAAATTGTTACTCTATTTGTTTTCTTTTATTTTTCGTAAGTCAGACCTTCACTCTTTACACACAACTCAATTATAAAAGATAAATCAAATAAAACTAAAAATATACAAAATATATAATTTATTTTAAAATAAAATACTCCTTTCATCCTATTAAATTTGAAACATTTTTTTATTGAGACGTTTAATATGATTGTTGGTTCAAAATTAATAACAATATTTTAGACCGCAACACTCTTACCATTAGACATAATGTATGAGTAAGAATTCTGTGACGGCAATGGTGGAGGAAGATGGTTTACGAGGAAAGAAAGGGATGGCCGTCGGCGGCGGAATGCATCAGGTTATGGTAGCGTCAGCGCAGTGGGCAGGCCCAGGCCCGGCTTTCACCATGTTCAAACTGTTATCTAGAACAGGGTTCCAAAAAAAATAAGGGACCCAACTTTTTATTCATCATGTCCAGTTATTTTTAGAATAAAAAACAATACAGAAAAAAGTAAACAGTAAGAAACGCAACAGAAAACTAAGAGACACAACCGCTTAAGTTTTTATTCTTTTTTTCATTTTTTTTATTCCAAAATAATTTAAAGATCAGTATTTATTTTTTTTCATTTTTTTATTCAAGACAACGTCTCTTTCATTAATAGAATGCTAGAAGGATGTTTCTTTTTAAATAAAAGATCAAGAATATTTATTTTTTTGTATTAGAACATTTGAGACAATTTTTTTTAGAACATTTTGCAATCATCTACATCTAGTTTTGCACCATTTCCACAAAACTATTTGCGTATTTAATTTTATATTTTGTAAGACATTATCGTAATATATTATTATTTTTAAATTATATTTTAATAAAATTTAAGGGTCTAATTTTATAATTAGAACAGAGTCTCGATTTTGATTGAGCCGGGCCTGACAGTGGGAGTGGGTTGTGCTGGTGGCAATGGAAGTGAAAGACCACAAGGGTATATCCCCTACAGTGGGTTATTTGCCATTGGGAAGAAATAAGTTGGAAGTTGAGAAATGAACTTCTAAATTAATAAATTTAACTATTAACGTTGAGTGAGATTTTATCATTAGGTTTGTTGTATATAGTAGGTCTTGTATAAAAGTTAAAAGTTGAGTTTATTATTGTAGATTGTGGAAGTTAATTAGTTATTGGAATTTTTTTATTAGAGGTAAGTATGTTAATGGATGGGTAAAACTTGAACTAAAATCAACAAATAGATTACGATTTTTAATCTGAAATTCTCTCATTACATAGCAGACTCGGACTGAACCCGAATCATAAGTTAAAATTTGTATTGGTATAGATCGGATAAATACCCACAGATCTTACAGTTCTAAGTCTAAGTTCCAACCAACCTCAATTTATAAATCTCCTTCTCCATTCTAATTGATACTCACAGTCGCTCACAGTCGACCTTAGAGCATCCCCAATGGGGTTGCTTAAATAGGAGTTTATGTGGCAATTTCGTAAATAAATGAAACTTTTTTTGGTGGGGTTTGGGAGGTTGTGTTGGTAGGTAATAGCGGGAGTTTCTCACTTTGGGTTTCCGGAGTCTCTACTTTAATAATTATAGAATAATTATAGGTTGTATATACATTAATTTAATTTGTTAATTTAAATTTGTAATATAAAATAAATAAATAAAAACGAAAAAAAATTAAATATTTAATTTTTGATTGATATTTCAATTTATTTAATTAAATAACATTAAAATTAAAATAGCAATTTTAGAAATTAAAATTTCATTAATTTTAATTTCAATTAAAAAAATATAAGAAATTAAAATACGAGAATTGAAAACACACGGAATTAAAATATAACAAAAGAAACGAAAAAATACACTTAATTTAATTCCCTAAATCGAGCGTAAATTTCTTCGTTTAAATCATGCTCAAGCATTTTGTGAGCACACGTATCTCGGAGGTTGGCCGGACGCTCCATGTAGTCCTTGAATTGTTTGTTGGCAACGCAAGTTGCTTCTCCGGGTGGAGTGGAGGAGCTTGCTTCGGTCTCCGGTGCCCAATTAGTCGCATATGGACCTTTGTCTTCAACAATCATGTTATGCAAGTATACATGATGTCGGATAAATGCTCACGAAACCAAAGGCGTGCCGAACCTTTAATGATTGCCCATCGAGATTGGAGTACTTCAAATGTTCGTTCGATGTCCTTGCATGCCGCTTCTTGCATAACCTTGAAACGAGACTGTTTCTCGTCGGTGGGCGTTGACATTGATTTGACGAAAGTTGGCCAACATGGGTAAGCGTCGTTAGCTAAATAATATCTCATGTTGTATTGTTTGTTGTTGGCCATGAACGTCACACGAGGCGCTTTCCCGTTGAGCATGTCGTTGAACACCGTAGACTGGTTGAGCACGCAAATGTCGTTCGTCGATCCGGCAACGCCGAAGAAAGCGTGTCATATCTATAGATCTTGGGACGCGACCGCTTCGAGTATGATAGTTGGGTGGCCTTTATCTTGACGTGTATAAGCCTCGCGCCACGCCATCGAACAATTTTTCCACGCTCAATACATGCAATCGATGCTACCGAGCATGTCGGGAAGTCATGCTTCTCTTCGTGAAGCTCCATTAGGCGTTGAATATCTTCTTGGTTGGGTCGCCTCAAATATTGAGACCCAAAAGCCTCAACAACGGCATGGCAAAAACTTTTGAGGCATTCGATGCCCGTTGACTCAGAGACCCGAAGATACTCGTCGTATTGATCGGTGACACCTCCATTTGCAAGTTGCCGGATTGCAACCGTGTATTTTTGTAGTGGCGTGAACCCTTGACGGCCCATAGCATCTGTCCTTTGTCGGAAGTATTCTTCACGATTCTCCAAGGTCGTGACGATGCGGAGAAATAATTCTCTCTGCATACGAAACCAACGTCGGAAAAAATTATCGGGGAATGTTGGATTTTGGGAGAAGTAGTCGTTGTATAGACGTACGGAGGCCTCCTCTCGATCCCTCTTGATGAAGGTTTTATTCTTTTTTTAGACGTTGGGATCGGATGTACCTAGTGATGCTAGATATTTATGACCCGCCTCCATAAAATTATTTGCGAGTTGCAAAAATTGAGCATTAATTTCATCGTCGGAATCGGAAGAAGAAGACATTTTAGAGAGAAAATATAGATAGAAAAGTGGATGAAGGTGTATGAAGAATGAAATGAAGTGTGGTATTTATAGACGTAGATAATTTAAATAATTAAAAATTAAAAATATAATTTAAATAAAAAAAGGGGTGGTCGCGGGAAACTGTGCTGCGCAGCGGTGAAACCGGGACGATTGTCCGCGCCCAGCGCCCATCGTTCGGGACACAAACCCGGTTCCTGCAACCCAACCCTGCAGCGGAGGTTTCTCCCTCAGATTGTCCGCGCCCCAATTGCCCCCTCCCTCCCCGCCCGGGTTTCCCGCACCCTATGGCGCTGCGGGTGCTCTTAAACACTCCCTCTCTCTGCCGCCACCTGCCACCCTCGCTGTGCCACACTATAATATCGTCTTAATTGTAGGAAAATTGGTTCCATTTTTAGATAGTGATGCTAGCTCGATTGTATGTAAATGTATTATTTATAGTTTTAATTATTTTCATTTTTTGATTACATTTTGTATATAGCTCGATATTTTTTAATTGCATCTCTTGAATTCTAATTGAATGTAGAAATGTTGAAAATGAATGTGACCTCACAAGATTTATGTGGTTTGATATAACTGATTTGAATTACTTATTATCAATTGAGATAAGTGGTAACTTCAAACAATAAAAAAAACTAGAAAAAGAAAAATATAATTATAGTAGTAATAGTTGAAAAATTATACAATAAACACAATTAAAAAATGGTTTTGAGTTAGGTGGAACCAAAATGGATGATCCAAACCAGTTCTACTACATTTGGTTTCGGTTGTAAACAGATTTGGAACCAAAATTGAAACTAGAACCGCAATTTGAAACTAATTATTGTTTGAAAGGTTCCCGATGGATCTGGGTAAATTTTACCCGATCATTGATATGCCTAATTTGAGACACCTAACGGAGAGAATGAATTAGAAAGGAGGAAGGCAACCAATTCGGGTTTTTGTTTCTTTTTTGTTTAATTGATTTCATTAAAGACGAATAAGCTATTATACAACAGTGGTGGTAATTTAGTGTATTTCTGTTTAGATGGATAACATATAGATATAACTGTTTTTCAAAACTAGCATTGGGTATTAATCCGTAATGAAAGATTTTTGAATCAAGTAAAGGTATCTGTTACCCCATCCTCATGTTGTTGCAATCATTCTTTTGTATCTGACAATATTAATGATGGGCACTTTTACCGTTTCTACTGTAGGAGAAAATTGAATGCTCCCATCTTCTTTAAAGTTTTTGACAACGAAAGCTCGTCATAATTACTTATGCGTCTTGGTTAATGTGACCATATTTTCATTTTGGACCGTTTCATTAAAAACGGTTACTTTCTTAAAAGAAAAAAAAATAATTTTAAAACGCATCACTCTTACTTTTTCAACACAATATTTTAATTTCTTAGTCTTCTTGCTGAATATCTTGTAGCCGCATTTAACGGGACAGAGGGAGTACATTTTACTAATAATTTTATTGCAACAAACACTGCGATTCCTTTTGTCAGGATCAATTAATTACTCCATATATTCCACTATATTTTACCTCAATAATCCATAAAGTATCCATAATTTTGAACAAATATAACCAAGAATAATGAGACCGAAGGAGTATAATTTTTAAATATTATAAAAATATCTACTGGAAATTATAATAAGAAACACCTCAAAATACATCCATAATTTCGTTTAAATTACATTAGGAACATGAAATACAAAAAAGAAAGAGTTACAAATGCAATTTAAACACTTAGATTCTAAAAAATTGATCTGAATTCACAAATTTTAACCGAGTTCTGCATCCACTATCATGCTTAATGATGAGATAATAACATCAAAATTTTACAAAATCGATATGAGAACTGAATGCAAATCTTTATCGAGAAGAAATGCATAAATATTCTTGTCTATGATGTATATCGCGACGACCACAATGCTCTCAGTAAACGCATTAAATAGAATGTCGCTATCTTTCTTTTATTGAATTAATTAATACTATTAGTTTTTTAATTTGCATTGTTTGATGGAAGCTACTAGGATAAAACATAACATTGAATGATTGAAAGCGACCGCTCTCCATCAGTGACTGACTTCAACCTGATATATACTTCATCGGTACCATTAAATGTGATCGCGTTTGCTGTTTGGTTTTTCAAAAAAAAAAAGTTTACATTACTCCTATTTTTTTTAAAATATTTTACTTTTTTAAACTCCGTATCGGATTTATTATAGCCGCATTTAGCGGAAGTATTGATGATCCTCACAATTTCTTAATAATCGCCCTCCTGCCTCCATTACCATTTCTCGTTTTCCTTAATTTCTGTTGTTTTTTCACTACCAGAGGAGGCAAAACTGCATTCATTATCATCCTTCAACATAGATTTAATCATTTTTGGTAATATAATATAGTATTGTTAAAATTGTCCCCACGTTGATAATGAATGGTTTCTAGGACCAACATATAATTTCAACTTATGAAGAAAGTATTAAGGAGTGGAGAATCACGTTCACATTCCGCTTCAAATTTTTTGTTGTCGGAAGGTATGTCTCTCAAATATAATAACCCCTCGAATTCGTGTCTGTTGGGAAACATTTATAAAGATTTTGATTAAGATTTCAAAACTTCAATTCAAAGATGTATCAAGTCTAAAGTTGAAATTTGGTCTTAATCTTATTTTAGAATTCATATGGGTTCCACCTTTTTTTGGGCAACTCCCCATACCGAAGTACCGAAGGCTTTCGGAGCGCCCATTCTAGGACGAGTTGGAAGATGATAAAAGATCAAAAAGAAAAATGGGGTGACACTAGACTGAAAGTCAAAGAGAGAGTACTATAGGAAGCGTTACAAGTACATCCATACTAAAGAACTCAAGATTGAAGTATCAAGACCAATACAAAATTTTTATTAACTCAAGTAAGAAGCCAACACTGAAGGACAGTTTCCTGAAGTTCTGTCCTTAATTATTGAAGTCTCAGAAAATGTTGAAGTGTGAAGTTCTCGTTTACTGAAGTTCATGCTATTGGAACCTAGCTACTCAGTGGGTCAACCACTTTCCATAAATATTTCCATTTCTAGAAAAGATCTCAGAGCAGGTAAACCAAATCCTAATTGTATACACCAAAAATGGTAAAAAGGACGACGACTCTAACGGGAAGAATTTCAAAATTTCGGGTGCCGCTTTTTCTCAATGGATATATTTCTGAGAGTACCCTATAAATAGCCCGCTACTTCAAATGTTCAAACACTGGTTACCAAGCTCTCTTACGCTCAAACGCTCTTATCGCTCTCAAACTTTCGATCGCTCCTAGCTTTCAGATCTTAGAATACTTAAGCTCTCATTGTAATTCTATAGCTTGTTCTTAGCGATACATTGTAACCGAAGAATAGTTCTAACTTTAGAATTAGTGTTTATAGCAGGAAGTGACTCTACTGTAAATCTAATCTTTAAGGTTGATCAGTGTAAGACACTTCATTTAGTTGGAAACCCTCGACTCACATCGAGAACCGTGGATATATGAGTTTTTATCTCCGAACCACGCAAACCAAATATCTGCATCTACGCTATTTACTTTCAGTATTCATTATCTTTCTAACCTGACATTGCATAAAACTGAATACTAATTAAATGCAAAGTTGAACATTAACATTAAAATTTCTGATAAACGAGTAAGCATTTTAAACCACCACTTCCGCAATGCAACACTTAAGATATTAGTCATCAGTCAAACACTAAATGTACTGAATGATTGCTATCTGAAGTTATATACTCTCTATTGAGGCTACCTCCCTTCAGATTCGGAGTTGCATGCTAAATCAATTTTAATCTGAAAATATTTGAAACTGGTGTATTTCCCTCATATACCAAAATACTCGTTTCGGGACCAACATGTCCAAGCACGAATGCATATATAACTTTATTAATTAAAGTTCACAGCAAGTAATGTATGTTGCACTCCGCCAAAAAAAAAAAGGATCAACTCTTTAGCGGCCATGAATGTTTAGCTATTAATTAAGTAGTACTCCTTGTCAATATTACTAACATGTCTGCTCATGTTGCTGCAATAACAACTCCATTAATATAAAAGTACTGTGATACTGCATGATGCAATACTTAATTACACGATTACTGTTTAGGTAGGAATCTATATTTAATTAATGAAGTCTAATATGCGGTATCCCCAGGAAGTGCATGTCATGTCAATTCGAGTTGACAAATTCTGCAGAAGCGAAATATCAAATTTTAAATTAAGGTGGAACCGAGAGTACTGTTACTAATTAAAATTAGTGGTTAACGTTAAATTAGCCCAAGGAGACCGGTTCCGACCGGCCATGCATATCAAAACTATATTATTCCTTAAATACATGAATTAATCAATTACTATATATGTTGACATTGACAAGAAAGATAATAAATATACACCTTAGGTGTTTATTTGAAACGGTAAGATTGAATGATAAAAATATATTAATTATTTGAAAGATAAAATTATTAAATAAATTGAAAATTAAATAATTTATTATTTATTCATGAAACTAAAAATTATATTAGTATAAAATATTTACTATGTGCATTCTTATAGGTGGTATTGGGAGTTCTAATTTTGTTTGCAAATATTTTCTTAGTTCTTCCCTATATTCGATACTGCTTTCCGAGTAATTAAATATAAATTTCAGATCATTTGATGACATAATTTATAATAGATAAATACATATGCTATGAGGTGTCATTGAATTTGCATGAATTAAAAAGAGGTGTCGCCAGCAACGTTGAGTCCTTTTAACCGCCCAACGTAGATAATTAATTAAGACTATGTTTCTTATGTGAGATTGAAAATCATTATAATCCCTTTATAATTATTCTAACTATAGAGTAATCTATATATATAAAATACGGATTATCAATTGGATTTCAATTTGGATTTCAATTTGAATAGCAATTTAGTAAATAATTTTAACTTTCATGATAGTCATAATTCATATATCAAATTAAATAGTTTATAGAATATAAATAAAATAACTACCTCTAATTTCTCTCTCTCAAATAGTTTTTTCTCCTTAAAATTATTTTATTTTGTCCGCAGAAATATATACAAGATGCATCTTAAATTAAAGATTTCAACAAGAGCTTTAATTTGATACATAATATATAAAGAATAAATTTAGTATGTAAAAATTATGATCAATTAACAAATGTAAAGAATTATATATATATATATAGGGATTGTTATAATGAGAATAAATATGTTTGTGTTAACTAAAAATACATATAAACCATCCATATTTTTTATCCAATGGATATAATTAAAATATATCCTAATCAATTAACCCTAGTCAGAAAGAATAACAAATTCCTTGGATAAAATATTTTAAATAAGATATATACCAAAATTATCTTTTAATCTGCATCATTGATCTAAATAATTCAACAGTCAAAATTTATTTTTAGTTAAACCCTTTTTATTTGATCTCTTCTCATTTTTAGTTAACACAAACAGATCTATTTTCATTATAACCACCCCTATATATATATATATAATTTAATTTTACTTCCCCATCTAACTACTCTAGGTTGGGAGTAGGACCCATTTATATTTAATATTTATATATTTCACTTTTATTTTCTTCTTCTATTATTAATATTAATATTAAAATTTTAATTTTTTATTTTTATTTAAATGTTAATTATAATGTTTTATTAATTCATGGATCTTATAGAATTAAAATAAAATAATATTTAATTAATAACAAATGTATGATATATGAAAAATATAAAAATATTGTATATATTGTAATAATTAATTTAATCCAAATTTAATTAAAATGTTAATATGAAAAAAAATGTGTATGGTAAATGAGAATGAATCTATGTTATAAATATGTATCTAAAATCAATGGGTGACATTAATTAACTTAAATTTAAATATGTTTCATTATTTATGAATGTGGAAATTAATTTTAAATAAAAGTTAATTTGTAAGGAATATCATAACCATTATTTTATTAAAATGAACTATTTATCACATAAATATTCTTTCTTATAATATCAAAAACCTTTATTTATATATGTGAGATAAATTATATGTAGATCATAATTAAATAAATTTGTGCTGAAACTATTGAAAATCATAACACTCATAAAAACGAGTAAAACGACTATACTCAATTTGACTGTATCAAATAAATTATTATAATTGAAGCAAATTAAAAATTATCCATTTACATAAATAGGGTGTTCATGATTAAGTTCAAAACCTAATCATAACTGAAATGTTGATTCACGATTTTTAAAATTTAGAACCATAACCATTTTGTCATTACGGTTCACGATTGAGTGTTATATTTATATGTTTGAAAATTTTGGAGCAAGTTTGGACGGACTTCATCATTTTAAAATGTTCCGCCTCACAATTTTAACAACTCTATTTACATCTATTTACGGCAATAAAACTTCAATGCACTAATGCAAAACTCTTCAAATCAAATGATAAACATTATAAATAAATGGAAGATGATTATCTCATACACATGATATATATAATAATTATATTTTCCCGTGCATCGCACGGGTACACATACTAGTCATTTATAATATGAGTACACATACTAGTCATTTATATATATATATATATATATATATATATATAAATTATCATTTTGATGAATGTACTATGATTCTCGATCGGTTATTTTACGTATGTACTCTAAAATAGTTTTTGGAGAGTAGTTGAATCCTTTTAGACTATGTTATTTTTTGAAAGAAACTTGTATGGAAACATAAAGATAAAGCAAGCAGAAGCTATTAAGGAGTTTTTGTATACATATAACTCAAAATGGATAAACCGCAATAGTCTTTATACAATGGTATATATAGTACTCTATCTACCAAACCCTAAAGGTATATAATCAGAATATTCTATTACAACCATATGTAATGCAACGCACACCTAGCCTAGACCTTTCTTCTCACATGGGCCAATACTAGCATCCCTCATGTCTTGCTTTTAACTAGTGGACGAATGAATCTGTTCCTCATGCTGATTGGACTGTCCTTTATTTTCTTTATGTTGACTGGATAATTGGCATGCAATATTTCCCTTGCATGCTACGGTATTGCTAACACCCCCCTCAATTCAAGTGAGGCAAAAGACAAGACATGAAGCTTGTTCTTGAGTCTAATGAAGAATTGCAAGGAAAGATGTTTAGTCATGATATCTACGATCTGATCAAGAGAGGGGACATGGTGAACATGAAGAAGTTGAGCAGCGATAATTTCGCGAACAAAATGAATGCCTAACTAGATATGTTTGGTACGAGCATGAAGGATGAGATTGGTAGCAAGGGAGATGGTGCTGGAATTATCAACCCATACGACAGGAACATGAGACAAAGCAATACCAAGTTCTTGAAACAGAAATTGGAACCAACGTAGTTTAGTGACAGCAAAAGTGAGGCTCCTATACTCAGCCTTGGTACTAGAACGAGAAACCACAGACTTAGTAGTGAGCATATTTACTTTGGAAAGAATGTCACTAGCATACTTCCGCTGATGTAGATGAAGGCCGAGACTAGTGTGGGAAATCTCAATACCCAAGAAATGAAGAACGAGACGAAGGTTCTTTAAGGAGAAAATATTGCTTAACTGAGTGATGGTAGACTGAAGAAGAGAAGGAGAAGACCTAGAGATTAGTATGTCATCCACACAAACCAAGAAATAAATAGTAGAAGAGCCATAATGTTTGAAGAAGAGTGAGTGATCAAGTCTTGGATTGTATAAAGTGCATGCGTACAAGGGCAGCCCGGAATGTAAGAAACCAAGTTCTGGAGGCTTGTTTCAATCCATAAATAGCCTTATGGAGCTTACATACGAAAGGAGAGGAAGAACCAGAAGTCTCAAACCTGGGTGGTTGCCGCATGTAAATGTGATCATCCAAAACACCATTGAGAAATGCATTATCAACATCCAAATGAAAAACATTCCCAGACCTCTGGACAACAAGTGAAAGGATGAGACATATGGTTGTAGGTTTAACCACTAGACTAAACGTTTCATAAAATTAAAACCGAATTCTTGGGTGTAACCTTGAGCAACCAAATGGTCTTTGTAGCGAGCAATAATGCCATCAACATGTCGTTTAATTTTAAAAACTCACTTGCAACCAATGACATGAGAATTAGAAGGTTGAGAAACCAAAGATCAAGTTTGATTCTTATAAAGTGCATGAATTTCTTTGAGCATGACATCCTTCCACAAAGGGCTGGACAAGGCAGAAGTGGTGTTAGAAGGTTCAATGTGAATATAGGGATCATCAGTGGAGGTGGTGGTAAAGGCCTTGGGCTTGAAAATGCCAGCCTTGCCCCGGGTAACCATGGGGTGATTATTACTAGGGGCATGAGATGGAGTGGAATGTGTAGGGAGAGATGAAGGAGACTTGGAGGGTGAGGGAGACTCTGGAGTAGTTGGAGAAACAGGTAGAGGTGTAGGTAACCGATTAGTCTTACATTAAGGTCCATGAGATGAGAGAGGAGTGAGTAAAGATGATTTGTCATGAGAATGTGGTGGAGATGAGAAAATAGGAAAAGAGACGTTGGGAATGAAAGCGGGAGTTAGAGTATCATGAGGAGAGATAGAGGAATGTGTGTAGGGAAACACATGTTCATCAAACAACACATCTATAGAGACCATGATTTTTCCTGAGGGAAGCAAAATTTTATAACCCTTATGATGTAGATTGTAACAAAGAAAAACTCCTGAGACAGATCGTGGCTTAAGTTCATGTTTGTTATATGGCCGAATCAAAGGGAAGCACAAGCAACCAAAGGTTCTAAGGGATGTATAATCAGGTTTACGAGCAAATAGCTTTCCTAAGGGTGAAAATTAACTAATGATTTTGGTAGGAAGTCTATTTATTAAGAAGACTGAAGCAGTAAAAGCATCATCCCAAAAGGTCATAGAAAGACCAGATTTGAAGAGGAGAGATAGACCCATTTCAACAATGTATCTATGTTTTCTTTCGGCCAAACCGTTTTGTTGTGGTGTGTAGGGGACAAGATATTTGATGATGGATGTCATGACTTTGGAAAAAAGATGTAGATTTCTATACTCACCCCCTCAGTCAGATTGGATGGATTTACTTATAGTGTTCAATTGGTTTTCAACAAGAGTCTTGAAAGACAAAAACACATTAAATACTTCCTCTTTGGTTTTGAGTAAATAAATCCATACATATCTGCTAAAGTGATCGATAAAACTGACAAAGTAGACAAAACCATTAGAGCTAGTGATAGGGGCAGGACCCCATAAGTCAGTATGAACCAATTCAAGAGGTGTGGCATGTTTGTTTTGAGAATGAGAATATGACAATCTATGCATTTTTGCAAGAACACACGGCTGACACAAGGTAGTAGACTTTATTTCATGAAAAGAGAGAGTACAAGAGTGAAAATCTCTTTTCACAGTGTTAGCATACAATGCCCTGGTCTATTGTGTCAATCTTCTAGAGTAAGAACACTACTAGACTGAGCAAATGCAGTTGAGGGAGGAAAAGACACATAAGCCGTATGTGGCCTTTGTCTGGAAACAGGAATGGGACGTGGAGCATGACTACTGCAGGAGGTGGGATGAAGCTGAAATTGATAAAGACCTCCATTAAGGGAACCCTTGAGAAGGGTGACTTTGGAATCCTGGTCCTTCACAAGACAAGAATCGGGATGAAACTAAATAAAAACATTATTATCCTTAACAAATTGAGAGACACTACGGAGGTTCTTAGTGATGTGTGGGACATGTAAGAGTTTGTTTAGGACAAAACATCTTGAAGAAGAAGGGTTGGACAAAAGACTTTTACCTATATGAGCAATTTTAACCCTTTGTCCGTTGGCCATTTGTAGCTTGGAAGACCCTTGATATTTAGTGGTTGCATTTAGATTAGATAGATCATAGGAAACGTGATTGGTAGCTCTTGAATCAGGATACATGTGTTTTCACTATTATAGTCACTGACATCATAGTAGGAGGAAGTAGAACTAATGTATTGTTGAGAATGAGGGAACTGAGCCATATTAGCTCCAGGCTTGAACTGATATGAATTTCCAGATGGTTGCCCTTGAGAAGGTTGTTGTTGTTGCTTTGGAACAAAACTCTGATCGAACCGGTGCTAACATCGATCCGCTGTGTGACCAGCTACAAAACATACTTGGCAAGTTGGTTTGTTGTCCATATTTCTGCCACGCCCTCTTCCTCCATTAAAACCACCTCTGTTAGGTCCATTTCTTCCGCCTCCTCGATTATAATAACCTCCTTTGGTTCTGTTGGTCTGGTTGTTTCCTCTAGGAGAGTTAGTTTGAGCCATAATTGAGGGAAGGTTGTGAGCCATCACTGTTGAATGTAGTGGATTTTGTTGATTCTAGCCTGCTCTCAAAGCTAAGTAATATAGAATGAATATCCATTGCATACCAAACATTAACTCTAGAACTTACAATAACTACAACCGAGTCCTATTCATTGTCAAGACCATTAAGAATATGCATAATCTGATCTTCGTCAGTAACTTTGTGTCCAACTGAATTTAATAAGTGATAAGTTGTTCTGTTTTTCGAAAGATATTCAGTCATGCTAAGATTATCTTTCTATAAGGTTTGCAGTTGAAGTTTGTACTACATTACCTTTGCTCTTGATTAGTTTGCAAAATTTCTCTCGAAAGCACTCCAATGGAAGCTGTTTAAGTTAAACCCACAATCAACACCATGATGCTCTCTGTAAGAGATGACTGTATTCATGCACATATAATTTGGTCTTGTCTCTCCCATGTTGTGAAGTCTGGGTTGAAAGAGCGATGTGTCATATCTCATTTCTTTTCATCTATCCACATGGGTGGTGGTGTAGTGTGGCCAGTAAGGTAGCCTTCTAGTCCACAGCCTCATGCAGTAGCTAAAATTTGTTGTCTCCATAATAAGAAATTTGTGTTTTTCAGTTTGGCTGGAGTGGGTATATTATGGAGGAAAATGAGTGAATTAGTAGCAGATCCTTCTATAATGGATTCTCGTGAGGATTCTGCCATTTTTAAAAGAAAAAAGGATAAGAGGATGTATCAAGAGACAGATAGGATCACCTACTCTGATACCATGAAATAAACTTGTATGACAACATAAAGATAAAGCAATTAGAAGCTATTAAGGAGTTTTTGTATACATATGACTCAAAATGGATAAACCGCAGTAGTTTTTATACAATGATATATATAGTACTTTATCTACCAAACCCCTAAAGGAAAAAAAAATGCAAGACTTCTATACTCAACCCCCAATCTACAAGGAAGCAGAAGACAGTGCGGTTAGTTGCACCTAGCAACCAAGGCCAAAAATGGTGGAAAAGGGTAGCAAGGTCAGGAAGGAGGAGGTCATCTCCCGGGAGTACACCATCAACCTCCACAAGCTCCTCCACGGATGCACCTTCAAGAAGAAGGCTCCAAATGCTATAAAAGAAATCAGAAAGTTTGTTCTAATACCATGAAAGAAACTTGTATGACAATACAAAGATAAAACAAACATAAGCTATTAAGGAGTTTTTGTATACATATTACTCAAAATGGATAAACCGTACTAGTCTTTATACAATGATATATATATAGTACTCTATCTACCAAACCCTAAAAGCATATAATTATAATATTCTATTACAACCAAAGATAATGTAACACACCCCTAGCCTAGACCTTTCTTTTCACATGGACCAATACTAGCATCCCTCATGTCTTGCTTTTCATTAGTGGACGAATGAATCTTTCATCATGGACTGTCCTTTATTTTCTTTATGTTGACTAGATAATTTGCATGCAATATTTCCCTTACATGCTACGGTATTGTTAACATTTTTTAGTGATAAATTCATACTCTCCAAAATGTGGAATAAGAATATAGTACTTTTAAATTATTTATTTATTTTTCTCTTGTATCTAAATTATAAAATTAATTTTTCATGGTTATATTTTCAAATGTCAAAATATGCACATCCTATCCTCACATATCATCAAAATATTGGGGATAAACTGATATTGAGTGAAAATTGAGATACAAATATATTAATTTCCCCTTCTTTCTTAATCTTCTTTTTTCTTTCTACTTTAATTTTTTGTCTTACTCCAACGTCCTTCCCCACCTTCACCAGAACCATCTCCCCCTCTTAAACCACTAACAAAATTTAATTTGATATCGTATGCAAATTCTTTTATATATATATATATATATATATATATATATATAATGAGTCTTATAAATTAAAAGATCTTTTCTAGCGAAGCCACAATTTTCTAAAGAACAGAAAAAAGGAGGCTATATATTTTTGCGACAATGGGATGCTGAATTTGCATTATATATATTCCTTTATTAGCTTTTTTCCTAATTTCATAATTAAACTTGATTTATTCATATACTTACTGCGAATGTTAATTCATTATCTGTCTTATCTATATACATAAAAACACACACGTGTGCTCAGTTAGTAGAGGTAGAGCATGATCAAATTGTTTATTTTAGGAGTTAGATCGCACCACCACTGAATTGTGATGTATGTATGACATTAACCATTTGTCCGGATTTCACACTCAAATTCATTTTTTTTTTCCGAAATATATAGCACACCGTCGGATTTATTCTCTTCAAGATTAGGATTGCGCCTATACTCTATAGTATGTACATGTATCATGCATACCATAATATATTAATATATTAAAAAATAATTTTATAACTATTTTTTCTCTTTAAAACTTAAAATATAACTTATTTTATTAAAATATAATTAAATATGTAATATTATCATGTTAATTATTGAATTATTTATTTAATATATTACACTACTACAAGAAAAATGACATTTAGTCACGGAAGTATTACCGAAAGGAGCTATATCCTCACTAATTGTAAAAAAAAATAGTTTTATTGAGAGTAAAATTTATAGCTAAACCAAAATTTCATCACTAATTGCTTTTAATGACAATTTTTTTTGCTCGTCATCACCTTTCATTATTGCTTATCTAGTTAAATGTCAATAACGATGGTATAATTCAATTTTTACTCTCATTAAATGTATGTTTTCTTGTAGGGTTACTAATAATTTGACGTGCTTTATTTTTAAAAATATAATATTTTAATTAAATATTGATAATTTTTATGATTATATAATTCCTTCAATTTTTAGTATTTATTATGACATATTCATTTCACTAATAACATATTTATAAATTTATTTATTAACTAACTACTTTTTTTTTTCACTAACAAATATATATTTAATTCAAATCATTAGTTAAAATACGTGTCAAAACCAATTATAAAAATTTTTTGGGTTCAGAATATCAACAACATATATAGTGGAAAAATAATAAAAACATTAGGGATGACTGGTTGTTAATTAGTATTCCCTCCGTTCCGCTCGGTTTGACAGATTTTTTTCGATACAGTTATTATGAAGTGTTTATAAAATAGTTTAAAATGTATAAAAGTGATATGATGTACACTTTTATAAGGAGATAACTTTGCTATTTTTTGAATGTCAAGTTTAGTGAGACATTTAATAAAAAAATGTATGAAGTTTAGTGGGATGAATGATAGAATATTATTATTACGAAGAATATATAGAATTAAATTCCTTCGGGGTCGAAGTTAGCCTAGACAATGCATTCTCGATAGTATAAAAATACGAAGCTCACACACTAAGGCCACATGTCCCTTCCTCTGAGCTCCCTACCTCTCTCTCTCTCTTATCTCTATAGTTTGTAACGCCTTCCCTCTCCCCTCCATGCATCTACCACTGCTTTATATAAGCCATATCATTCTCTGCCCTCTCCCTCCTCACAATAAACCAGCTACCTACCTCTCTCTCTCTCTCTCTCTAGAATCAATTAATTTATAAGCATGGTGGTCTTATCTCAGCCAATTGTAGACAGCAATCTAGCCTACATAAAAACATGCAAGGCGGCGTCCAACAATAACCTCATCATCCCCGTCGTCGACCTTTCCGATTCCGCCGCCAAGTCCCTCATTGTCGAGGCCTGCACACACCTGGGTTTCTTCAAAGTCATCAACCACAGAATCTCCATGGATTTCCTCGCCAAATTAGAATCTGAAGCCCTCAAATTCTTCAATCTACCCCCGCAGGAGAAGCACAAATCTGGGCCCCCCAACCCCTTCGGCTACGGTAGCAAGATCATCGGCCCAAACGGCGACGTGGGCTGGCTGGAGTACCTCCTCTTCTCCACCAACCCAGAACTCATCCCCTACGCCACCGTGCCCGGAATCTCTCAAACATTACGGTATTTGATCACTCCTATATATTAATTAGTGGGGATTAATTTGCATGATGATGGAACTAATTGGGGGATCACTTGTACTTGTGCAGTGGAATGGTGAATGAGTACGTGGCGGCGATTCGAGAAATGGCGTGCGAGGTGCTGGAGATGATAGCGGAGGAGTTGGAGCTGGGGTCCAGGGATGCTCTCAGCCGTTTAATCAGCGATGAGAAGAGCGATTCCTGTTTCCGGCTGAACCACTACCCGGCCCGCCCCGACCTTCACGCATTCACCGGTCGGAGCCTAATCGGGTTCGGCGAGCACACCGACCCGCAAATTATATCCGTTTTGAGATCCAACAACGCTTCGGGTCTCGAAATTTGCAGCAAGGATGGTACGTGGCTCTCGGTCCCACCTGATCACACCACCTTTTTCTTCAATGTCGGTGACTCCTTGCAGGTATACCAGAAATCATCTCTACTTAATCTTTCTTTCTTTTCCTTACTGCTGCTGAAATTAATATATAGCTGATATACATATATATATATATATATGTGTGTGTGTGTGAATATATAGGTGATGACGAACGGGAGGTTCAGGAGCGTGAAGCACAGAGTGGTGGCGAACGGTGTGAAATCAAGGGTGTCGATGTTGTACTTCGGAGGGCCGCCGTTAAGTGAGAAGATAACGGCGTTAAGAGAAGTGATGGAAGAAGGGGAAGAGAGTTTGTATAAGGAATTCACATGGTCTGAATACAAGAAGTCAGCTTACAAGACAAGGTTGGGTGATAATAGGTTGAGCCTTTTTGAGAAGTCTTCTGCTGCTGCCCAATAGTTTCTTTACCTTTTCTTTTCTTTTCTTTTTTTTACCTAGTTGTAGTCGTAGTAGTAGTAGTTTAGCATATAGTAGTATTATATGTATATGAATATGAATGTGCGGTCAAAACCTTGGAATCCCAACTGTGAAAGTTGGTTGACTGAAGGAAATTAAAATGGGGATAGGTTCAGTTTTTCCTTTAGATTTCATCACCTAACTTCTCGTTTTGTGTTTAATTGTAACAACTACTACCGCGTTACTACTTTTTGTTTTTGATGGCATGCTGCTGCTCTACTGCCTTAATATTAAATGGGAAAATGTGGAAACATACATACTATATATGTCGTCTATCGGACGAGATCATATGTCCCACATTTATATTCCACATTTCATATTTCATAATTAAATTTTAATTTATTTTTTAATTTTATTTTTTGATTTCAATTTTATATATTTTAGTTTAATTTTATACATAATATTAGGGTTCATCCCACCCCAACTAAGGTTTATAATTATTTTTTAATATTTAATATAATTTTTAATTGATTTTTAGGGTTCATAAATTTAAAAATAGGGTATATGATTTTTAAAATTCTTTGATTTTTTAAATAAATGTTAATTATGATTTATTATATCATAATAAATTTTTTAATTTTAGAAATTATTAATTAAAATGATAAATTTAATTATGAGATATGGGATGCGGAACACAATTGTGAGACACATGACGTGAGACACATGATCTCATCCAATTGTGGGACACATGATCTCATCCGTAGTATGGTTGAAAACTATGAGCAGTTTATGAACCTAACGCCTTAATTTGTTGTGGCCGTTATCCCCTTGACTGCTACTTCTTCTCTCTAAATAATCCGCCCTATGATATGACCCACATATTAATTGTTTCATTTAAAAAAAAAAATTGGTGTCAATAATTGAAACCACTCAAGGTTTAAATCAACATATTAATTCATCTACCACATTTCACTTTTTTTCTTTTGTAAAATTTAACTCATATTGTCTTTATAAAAACACTAGAAATATTCAAAAAAAAGTATGTTTTATATTAATCCAACTAAAGTTTTGGTACAACACAATATAATTTGTAGTGGTACTATTTTATTGTATCCTTCAAAAAAAAAGTACTTTTAGTTTGGTAACGTATATAGGACCTGACTTTGATAATGATATGAGAATGGTTTAATTGAAATTGAATTACTTCGAAACAACAGTTTACCTTACATGCCTTGTGAAACGACAGAGATGCAGAATATCTAATATATGTACAATTGTCCCCTTCTCTTTTTTAATTTCAACGCTTTGTGCTTAGATTGCCTTGTTTAGATGCGGCATAAAAATAAATTGAATATGGAAATAATATTTTATCAAGAATTTATGCAGACTATATACATATTTCAACTCCTTTATTACTAATTCTACGGAACTAAATAGCCTTAATTATTGACATCATAAATATATTCATTAAGAATTTCACTTGATCTGAAAATTGACGTACAGTTTGAATTAATTAATAAATATGTGACATCGCAATCTCATTCAGAGTTGTGAAGTTCAAAAGGGTGGACCATTTTCCATGAGTGACACTCTATCATTTCTGCAATCTAATTTATGACAGTCTATATCAAGGTTTTTCTTTTTCTTATATTGAAATTCTTTGTTTTAGCTTTTACCCTTTTCATTGCAATTATTGGTACACTTTCATGGAAAAGGACATCCAACGATCAACATGATATCGAGGGTATTGTCCGAGGCAACTTTTTTCTATATATATATATATTCTTGTATTAAACAAAATATCAGAGTAAATAAATTAAAATGTTGAAATATATAATAAATCTCAAATACTAAAAAGAAAGTCAGATCACATTCTGGGAATGAAAAAAGAATGAGGTAGTAGATTTGGATTTTGGAAGCTTTAATGGCATTCACATGTACCACTTATGGTTGTTCTTTCTTCTGGATTTCTTTTTCGGAATATATAAAATTATATAAAAAGAAGAAAGAGATAGAACAGTTTGAACATTGCGGCAAGGCAGCAACTTCTTTTCTTTTCAATTCTTCAATTGATATTTTATTTATTTTAATTGTGGTATAAAATAATAGGAGAAATTGACTTTGAGCCCCTCAAAACTATTCGAATTGCAAATATCTGTTCCTTCTAAATAATTGGTGCATCATCATACAATTAATCGGTCACTCAATTATTGGTCAAATTAAGTGTCATTAATGATCATCAGAGACATATGTATCTAGTTGCAGGTTTCAACCACCAAATCATTGACTTTCAGATTAATCTGCCAATTAATTAGACAAGCAACTCATACTTTACGAGGTTAATAGTACTTTTATTAATTTTATGAATATGTTTATACATATGTGCTATTATTAAATTACGTTCAGTACGTAATATGCACTAATATATTACATATTGGGCTGTTGTAATAAAATAAACACCCGATTACATACTCATTTAAATTAAATAAGAATTGTGTCATCGTCATGATTTAGGCATTCACAAATCACAAATTATATAGCTCTTAATCATAGTTTTAAGTACTGTAATTAAGATTTACCATCATTGGATTAGAAAAATATATCTATCTATAATATAATATAATTATATGGTGACGTTTACTTAGAGTGATTGATTAAAGAATTTGTTGGATAAGATTTTTAAATTAATTTAACATTGAAATTTTCATTATTTATTTCTATATCAAATTAAAAATTATATTGACTTAAATTAATTTATTAATAAAAAATTCTGTGCAAAGTAAACGTGATCATATATAGGATTAGGTTGAAAAACTTGTAAAGTTATTTATTTTAGGCTAATTAAAAGGGAATCTTTCATCCACTTTATTTATCTAAATATCTCTGCAAACTTAATTAGGTAAGAGAAAAACTATTAATTGGAACGATTCTTGAATTTATATCAAAATTGACATCATGACATGAGATTATAATTATTAACCACCGATCATCAAATAGTAATTTTGCATGCTAGGCTCAACATAGAATATCCTAAAATGAGAATTTATTGTCATAACCGCATTTAATTAAAGATAGTAAAGACGGAAAACTTTAACTAGGAAGAGAATTTAGAAGCGGGAATAGGAAATTGGAGAAAACGGGATCTTCAATAATTTATTAACTTTTAATAATATCATCGAGATGAAAAAAATCTTAAAATTGTTACAAGGAACACCGATCAATGAGTACATAAATAAACTCTTTAGAATCTCTTAATATTTCAAAATAATGAAATAAACTAGGAATTTATCTAAGTATTAGCAGTGGAAATAATATTTTGATTTACATGTATGAAAACATATAAACCTCCAAGAATTTAAACTGAAAGATCGACAAAAGCTTTGCTTGGCACTCCATTCCTATAATCCCTCAACATGCACATTTAGAAATGTATGCATGACTAAGTACAATTTATACTTAGTAGACACGTGCTGAAACAATATACATACATATATAATTTGTCATGTCATTTCTGAATGAGACATGGAAGATTTATATGAAAAGTCTTATGTTCACTAAATTCTCTTGTGAAACCCACTTTGAAACGTTGTCTAAGTTCTTTTGTAATCTATCACATATGTAACTTCTGAGTGCGAGGAAGATGGTCACATTCCATAGACACCTGGCAGGCCAACCCGCTAAGATGACTCACGGTACTTGTGTACACTAGTCTGAGTAGGATAATCATACCACTGGGACCCGAATTCGATTTTCTAAACTGAATAGAAAGGTATCATACAAAAATCTAAACATTTTGACAATGAAATATTTAAACACATTTTCAATTTAAAAACTATTTGAAATGAAATAACATAAATGCAGATAAACACACATATTTTAGTTGTTGTATAAGAAAGCATATCTGATCTGCTTCCTTTCTTACGAAAATTCAATCTTCTTCTTTATTAATATTTATTCCACGTGTGACCTTTATCGAGATAAAAAAAAGATATTTCATTCAAGTAGATATTTTCTAATATGAAGGAAATAATTTTCTAGTATTTCGAGATTGACTCTGTATCTAAAACTTGACTTGGTGCTCGATAGTACCTTGAATTTTTTCTTAAAATTTTCTTTGATTGACTCTGTATCTAAAACTTGACTTGGTGCTTGATAGTACCTTGAATTTTTTCTTAAAATTTTCTTTGAATCGTAATCGATATTAATTTCTTTTCTATTTAAATAATTTATACTTACTAGGATCATAATATCTAATAAAACATTATGACTTAATATTACTCAAATAAATACTCTTTAAATTATTAGGACTGGACCCAAGTAAAACATGTCCAATAATAATTTGATATATCGAGCTCTTGTTAGCTCCAATACTTGGTCTCTTGTTCCACTTACTTCCACTATTCATTGTATTGGTTGTGACTCAAAAGGCGTGATTAACCAAGTTCAATGCATGAGCATCATCTATCGAGTTAAGTGGGTGTTTAAGATCAAACGGCATGCTGATGGCTCCATAGCTTGCCTCATCGCGCAAGGTTATACTCAAGAGCCCAAGTTCGAATTCACGGATACCTTTAGTCCGGTTGTTAAGTCGGCTACCATTCGAGTTATCTTGACTATTGCTGTTCAATTTCAGTGGGATATCATCCATTTGGACGTCGATAATGCTTTTTTGAATGGTCATCTTGACAAGACCATTCACATGAAGCAGCTCCCTGGGTTCAAAACTTTGGCTTCTCCACCTCTTGTTTGCAAATTGAATAAAGCCATATACGGTCTGAAGCAGGCCTCTCGTGCTTGGTTTCTCACGTTCTCTTCAGTGTTATTAAAGCTTGGTTTTGTGCAGTCTAAAGCGGATCACCCCTTTTTTCAGCGAGGCTCTTCTCCTTTGTACCTACTGATTTATGTGGATGACATTCTAGTGACAGGTAGTGATCCTCAAGTTGTCTCTTCTCTCATTACTGATATGAACAAAGCTTTCTCTTTGAAGAATTTGGGTTCGGTACATCATTTTTTGGTATTAGAAATGCATCGCACCTCTCAGGGATTGCACTTAAATCAGAAGCAGTATGCCTTAGATATCTTGTCCAAGGCACATATGCGTGGAACTTCCTCTAGTCCGACTCCCATGGTTTCCAGCTCTTGCTTATCTAAGTTCGAAGGGAGTCCAATTTCTTATTCCACACTCTATCGGAGCGTTGTGGGTGCTCTTCAATATCTTACAATCACTCACCCGAACTTCTCATTTTTCGTAAACAAGGTCAGTCAATTCATGTCCAATCCACTCGAGCCCCATTGGCGAGCTGTTAAGCGTATCATTCGCTTAATTATTGGTTCTTTGGATCATGGTATTCAAATAGTACGAAATGGTCATTTTAATATTGTGGAATTTTCTGACTCAGATTGGGCCTCAGACGTGGATGATCGGCGGTCTACTTCGGGCATGTATCTTTATTTTGGAGGAAATTTTATCATCTGGGCTTCTAAAAAGCAAACTGTTGTTTCTTGATTGAGTACTGAGGCTGAGTATTGGAGCTTAGCCAACGCAGCTACTGATGTTCTTTGGCTCCTTTACCTTCTTCAAGAAATTGCATTTCCTATTCCATCTACTCCTGTACTTTGGGTCAACAGCTCTAGTGCCATTTCTTTTGCCTCGAATCCCATTCTTCATGCTCATATGAAACATATTAAGATCGACGTTCACTTTGTTCGTGAGAAAATTACCAACTGTGTCTTGCATGTACGTCATGTTCCATCTCTTGATCAAGTGGCGGATATTTTCACTAAACCACTAAGCTTGCAATTCTTCACTCTCCTCAAGAACAAGCTCGGAGTTCTTTCTCTCGGCTCGCTCGAATTGAGGGGGCATGATAGAGATACACATCAGTTAACTCAAACAAGAGCTACTGCTCTCATGCAAGCCATGCACGGTAATACTGAAACTAATTCTATGCCACATGTGCAACCATCATTGGAGCATGAAGGAGAGTCATAGCCAACTAGAATGTGTTACGTGTCTTCTAGCTATTGGAACATGCTTGAACGTTCTGGACTACACCTAGTGTTTTCCAAACACTAGATTATGGTTTCTCTTTCATTATATATAACATGCTACACAACTGCTTTATTGTATCAAGTTTTGTTATTAATGAAGTATTCACTTTTTATCCATTGTCTTCTTTATCCTACCTATGCTTCCACATGCTGCATTTATTACCTCTATCAGTGTCTATACTTTATAGTATGTAGATGTATCATGCATACCCATAATACATTAATCCATTAAAAAAATAATTTTATAACTACTCTTTCTCTTTAAAACTTCAAATATAACTAAATATGTAATATTATCATTTTAATTATTGAATTATTTATTCAATAAATTACACTACAAGAAAAATGACATTTAGTCATAGAAGTATTAATAAAAGGAGATATATCCTCACTAATTGTAAAAAAAATAGTTTTATTGGAACATGCTTGAACGTTCTGGACTACACCCAGAATTTTCCGGACCCTAGATTAGGGTCTCTCTTTCACTATATATAACATGCTACACAACTGCTTTATTGTATCAAGTTTTGATATTAATGAAGTATTCACTTTTTATTCATTGTCTTTTTTATCCTACCAATGCTTCCACATGCTGCATTTATTACTTCTATCAATGCATATACTCTATAGTATGTAGATGTATCATGCATACCATAATATATTAATATATTAAAAAAATAATTTTATAACTACTTTTTCTCTTTAAAGCTTAAAATATAACTTATTTTATTAAAATGTAACTAAATATGTAATATTATCATTTTAATTATTGAATGAGACTAGGGATGGCAACGGGCCGGATCTGGCTTGGTCCAGATCCAGATCCGGAAATTTTAACCTTGGTCCAGATCCAGATCCGTGAGATCCACGGATCTGTCCAAATCCATGAACTTAAATTTCAAAAATAAAATTCTAAATATTAATAATAATAACTTGATTAATCCACAATATCACCACAATGGATAAAAATAACACCATAAAACTACAAAAATCCAAAATAAGTCCCAATATTATAAGATTAGTGTTGCTAGCATCTATGTGCTAAGAAAATTTGTGATGAAACAGCCGCAACCAAAGTCACAGTCTAAATTCTTCAAGGAAATCTCCAATGCTAGAGCTACTTTCAACATCATCAACATCCTAAAGAAATAAAAAAATAAACAACATAAGTCATAAGAAATGCACACTTACTTCAATAATATAACTATATAAGCATAAAATGAAGTAATTAAATAGATTACCATATCAACAGTATCAATTTGTTCTCCATCTTCACAATCTTCAGTAACAGTAGAACAAGCATACATGTCATCCACTTTACCTTGACCAACAAAAAAGAAGATTATGTACAAAGATGAAATAATAAAATGAAATTTAAGTGCTATAAATATAAAATAACAATTACCTTTAATATCATCGACCATCCAATTTTGCAAACACATTAACGCTTCCACAGTTTGAGAGTGAAGCCTAGAGAGATGAGAACTCACCACTCTTCCACCGGTGCTAAAAGCACTTTCCGAAGCCACCGAAGAGACGGGAATAGCAAGAATATCCTTGGCAATTTTTTGCAAAGTAGGATAAATTTGATCCCTTTTCCACCAATCAGGGATGTCAAAATTATCGTTCTCGGGTATAGGATCATCATCAAAGTAGTGCTCAACCTCACCCCTCACATTTACCTTTCTTTTCTTTGTTCTCTTAGATTGAGCATACTCATCCTCTCCACCATCACAATCACCAACC
>JAPKLX010000043.1:905116-1025474 GCA_026898415.1 Leonotis leonurus | reverse complement strand
TTTTTTGCCCAACATTTGGTCATAATGGACCGGCCCGTCTTTTTCCCTTAATATTAATATTAATTTCATTTATTTTTTTTGCACTAACCATGAAATAAAAAAAATGTAAAAGTCTCGTGAAATCAATTATTTGAAGCCCAAATAGATTTAGAAGTAAATTAGTGATAACTAGTCGAAAATCAATAAAAAATTATTTTATATTATAATTTATGAATATAAATTTCAAAACAATATATATTGATGAATCACAAAAAAAATATTATTAAAAATGCAATAATCTGTTTAAAAGTAATATAAATTGATAAGTAATTTATCATATATATAATATATTGGTCAAAAATTACATTTACATTATATTTTATTAACATAATTACAAATTTATAGTTTTATACTACTTGAAAAATTATATAAGTTGCAAAATATAATTGTTAAATGAAGACTTATCCCGTATAAAATTTATTAGTATATAATATATCACTTTATTCATAATTAAAAAAAATTAAAAAATTAACTTTTTATTTGTTTGATAAAAATAAATTAGTTAGCGAAATCAAATAAATATTTTTTATTCGGAAAAATATTTATTTAATAATCAAATAATTAATGTTATATGTGTGAGTACTTATCTCGTTGGTGAGTCAAAATTAGGCATGACAATCAGGTAAGATATGCATGGATAATGGCTATCCATATTCATACACACTATCATTTTAGTTGGTATATATGAATAATTAATATTCTTACCTGCAAAAATTATACGAGTTATACCCGTAAAATACTCACCATCATGTCTTTTAAATACTCGCTCACCTACCTAATATGAATCATATATTTTTTTTCTATAAATTATATGTATATTATTACCTAAATTATATATAATCACTCTTAAAATATAAATTATATGTTTCAGAAATAATGAATATACATGAGCGGCGGGTATCCGCGGATGGTGAGTTTGAAAATTAAACTCATAATTGTTATATTTATTTTGTTCTTCTATTGATGAAGTTCACCAAATTTTCAATGTATGATAAAGTTCACTAAGTTTTTAATATTGTTTTATTTATATTTAGATTCTTTTGTTGACGTAATATCATTCAAAAATATATGTGAAACTTAAGCTACGAAATATTAGATTGAATAAATAAGATCAAATTGATTAACATCGATAGAAAAAATTAACTAATGAAATTTTTAAAAAGTAAAATATATTTAGTATTAATTAAATATTTTTTTTAATAAAAATATTATATATTTATCTATTAAAATTTATGTATTGGTGAATATTCTATATTTTAGATTTTATTCGGTATGTTATATTTTATTTTACTAAATTTTTAATTTATAGATTCTTTCTAAATTTTTAAATTATATTTATTGCAATGTTAATTGAATAATTAATTAAATAAAATTACAGGATTGGTTACTATATAAAATATAAATAAACTATATTAATTGATTATCATGTATAATATATTAATTTTTTTTGGAAGAGTTTTGGTGATGCGCCTTAAATTAATATGATGGCTCTAATATATATTTCTTTAGTATATTATATAATTGGTCAATAAAAAGTAATTGTATATAATGAATCAAATCGATTTCTTTTATAGGGAACTCAGTGTGTGGTTGGTCATACATGGCCATTTTGATTAATTTAATACATTTATTCTACTTTTAATTTAAGTAATGATTTACTTAACCTTTATTGCATTTACTTATACAGTAATATTTAATTTACATTTAATCATAGTTAATGCCGCATTTTTTATTTAACTATAATCAATGCAATATTTTTTAATTAATTACATAGCTTAACATATTAATAGCTGAGACAATACAATGTTTATATTTATGAACTTTTCGAATGACATACCATTAGACTCAGTTAAAATTATAGCTGATGTGCAAAATAAATATTTGACTTGTTAAAATTATATTCGAATATGTTCATGAACTTTTCGAATGACATACCATTAGCTAGAGTTTGAATCAAAAATAAATCGAAACTTAAGGTTTTATCTTTTAATTGTAGTTTTTATCTCTTAAATAAATCGAAACTATTTAGTGAACGAATAAATATTGAACAAGTTTTTATTAATTAGAGCTCCGAGTAGTTTGCGAGTAATTTAATTTGCTTACACCTCTACATAAAATATACATATTTTTGCGCAAAGTTAAATTATTACATTAAAATTTATATTCCTTCCGTCCCAATAAACATGACACAATTTATATTTAAATGAGTGTATTAAAATAATAAATTATGTCAATCTTATTGGGACATACGGCAGAACAGATAGAGGAGTCCATATTAAGTGTAACAAATAAAATTTGTGTTTTCTTCTTAAAAAACAGAGAATGCATCGTTATAAAGTTTCTCGTTATAGGATCCACAGGCCCAGCCAATAAAGTGGATCCAGTCCACTTTGTTGTGACTCGTTTCTTTTATTCAAAATTTCAATTATATTATAATACTTATATGTTTTCGATCGTAAACTAAATTTAATTTAATATTAATTGAGAAATAACTTTCTAATATTAATAAATTACTTTAATTAATTTGTATAAAATTTAACGTAGGTAAAGGCCATGATCACACAAGTTCTTATCTCTTAATTGTATACGCGTTTTGTGTGTAGTGGCGAGTTTTTAAAAAAAATTAGTGGCAAGCATTAGTATAGATTAAAAAAAAAAGAAAACAGTGCAGTAGAACAAATCTTTAGTGGAAAAAGTCAATATGAATATACTCAAATTTCAAAGACGACCTAATTTAATAATAAAAATATTGAGCACACAAGAGAAGACTAGTCAAAGATAATTTAAAATACTACTCCCACTATCCCATTCTAGATGACTCATTTTTTTTAACACGCAGATCAATAAAGTCTCATTTTTTCTTACTCAATAAATTTAAGCCTAAAAAAGTTACTATAAAAATTGGGCCAATTTTGTGGAACATATAAAAATGGAAAAATGAACCATCTTGAATAGGACGGAGGAGTATGTTGCATCTTATCATTAAGAGAAATAGCGGAGATAGAAAAGTGAGAGGGAGGCGAGGTCCTATATTCTCTCTTTATCATGCATATTCACTCACTTTCATGTTACATTTTATTTTTATTCAAAATTTTCGATATTTTAATACCTCCACTGATCGTGTGATATTTTCTATTGCATTAATACGAAACTGATACATAATATGATTAGGGTTTAAAATTTAAGCTTTATATATATATATATATTAATGTTGGGAAATATTTATTAAGTGTTTTGATTCAGATTCCAATACCTCCCCTGAAAAGATGTTATAAGACCAATACTGAATCTTAGTATTTTGTCTAAGAACTCATATGTTAGGGAGTTCTAATTTTTTTTTTCAGGTACACTGAAGGACATCTCCACTGAAAATTCAAGTTATCCCAAAACTGAAGTACCTTCTCCACTGAAGTCAGTTCTGAAGTTTTGAAGTTGAAGTTAGAAGCTAAGTTCACGCCAAACTGAAGTTCAGTACTGAAAGTCCATACTGATATGTTCTAAACTGAAGTTCAGTACTGATTGCCCTCACTGAAGTTCTCCACTGAAGTCTGCACTGAAGTTCCTTACTGAAGTTTTCACTGAGTGTTAGCCTAGTTCGTAGGCATTTCCTTTTATGGCAAAAATCTCAGTAGGTGAAACACAATCTTTCTGCAGACACCAAAAATGGCAAAAAGGACGAAGACTCCAACGTGAAGAATTTAAATTAAAGCTCTATCTCACAACGGCTATATCTTTGAGAGAGCACTATAAATACCCCGCTGCTTCAACACTTCAAGACACCGGTTACCCAATACTCTCAACTCGCTATCGCTATCTCTGCATTCAAGCTCACAAGCTTTCAGTCAGAACACACCAAGCTTTCAGATTTCATTCTTTAGTGTTCTTAGCGATCATACTGTAACCGAAGAATAGTTTAGCATTAGATTAATTTCGAAGCTAGAAGTGATCAGAATACTCTGTATATCTAACCCACTGTGGTTGATCACTGTAAGAACTATTTCATCTCCATTAAGTTGGAAACCCTCGACTAACATCGAGAACTCGTGGACGTAGGAGTTTTTATCTCCGAACCACGCAAACCAAATCTCTGTCTCTCTGTCTCATTTAAATTTCAGTATTCCATATTCATTATACAACATCAACTGAATATTGATTAAGTGAAGAGAGAAACATTACATTAAGTTTTCTGAATCAAACGAGTTAAAGATTTAAAGCCACCACATTCCGCACACTTAGGCCCCATTTGGTTGCATGGATATAGCAAGTTGGGCAGAATTAGTCATGACTTATCCCTCATTTGGTACCATTTTTATTGTTTGAGTGAGCCCGTGATTATAGTCTGGGCCCGAAACTTTCTCCAAGTTATACCATGATTATAATCCATGAAAATAGGGTGGTATTCACTTGGCCCTGCACAAAAAGTAATTGAAGGAAGGAGAATTGTGGACAAAATTACCCTTTCTGTACTTTCTTCTCCTATTCTTTCATTTCATTTTTTGAAATCGACGAGTGGGTTCTGGTTTCCTGTTGCTTCATATCATTTCTCTGCTTTCTACCGAGTTTCCTCTTCCATTTCAATGCTCAAACGCGACGACTGCCATCAAACACGAAGACTGCAATCAATCCCGAAGACTGCCTTTTTCTGCAAACGGAAGTGATACATCGAAGGTAATTTCATCTTTTGTTATAGCATTTCGTTCTTCTTTCTTCTCTAGCCCATGGGTTTCTCTCCCTCTCACGTCTAATAAATATTCATGGATGAATATTTTGCAAGCTTGCTGAAGTGTAGAGAGGTGCTGCATTATCCAAATCCTTGTAATCTTCGCTTTGGATCAGTTGATTTGTGCCCTAATTTCAGGTAAATTCGAGTGCCCTAATTTTTGGGTGGGTTTCAGTGGGTGGGGTTGCAGACATAATTTAGGTTTTGATGTATGTTTTGTATCTCTTGGGTGGTGGTCTCTAATTTTAGTGGTTTGGCCTAGGAAATTTTAATATGTTTTGTATTTCCTGGACCACATGCTTCTTTTGCACTCTGATATGAACTATGATGGTGGCGAATGAATATGTTATATAACGCCAAATGTTTTTCGCTTTCTTCCTTTAAAGGTTTGTTCTTTGGCTTCAGTTATCTACAATCGTTAGCTACAAATTATTTCAATACTTATCATCTCATGAAAATAAGATCTGCCCATTTCGCTTAAAAGGGGATATAGTCAAGCAAGCCCTTTATTGATAGTAATGAAAAGCCAGGCCGACCTTGTTCAAAGCATGGAAAACTTGAGCTAAAAGAGCATGGAGCATCTAGCATTTTTTTTATTCGTATGAATTTATGTAGTTCAAACAGGATTTGCAGTTTTTGGGCTTCTTGTTACTTATTTGAAACCATCAATGCGGTCTTGTTTTATAGGTACGTAAAAAAAGCATTAACTCATTGATCAATTTAACAAAGCTTTTGTATGAGTAGTAAAAAAAAACATGAGAAGTAGTCCTAATTCTGAGAAATAGTAGCTATGTGGAATAGTCCTAAATCTTTGAACAATTCCTCTATCTGAGTAATAGTCGTAATCTAATAAATTTGCCAGAACAATTATATCAACTTTGTTGCAACAACTTTGTGACTTCTATTGCAGCAACTTAGTGCTTACATATTACATATTATCGTGGTTTGTGCCTACTACTGCATCAACTTTGTGGCTTCTATTTTAGCAACTTTGTGCATTCTATATTCTCTTTTGATATGATGATTTCATCATGGTTTTTGTATTTCTCATTAGCATTTAGGCATGTCCATATAATTAGATGTTTGAAATAGCTCTATTTGGGTGACCTTTTTGGTTTGAATAACCGTATTACAAAATTGGTTTACCTTTCCTTTGTTATACTGTTTATGCAGCAACCAGGAGACCACGTCTTTTTTTTGGCCACACGAATTAAGATTACGGCATAATGAGAAATAGTAGAAGAAACGTTTATATAGCTATTATGATTGTAGAAATTATTAATTTGTACTTAGTCCAGCTCTCTGTTGCTGTAGATTTATTATATGATCTTTTGAAAAAAAATCGAAAGCGAAAACGAAATCTTATTTCAAATGACACATATAGCATGATTGAAAGAATCCCACACCAAATTCATCATCTAAATAGGTTGGTAAAAGCGACTGATGCTAATTGTCTAAGAAATTTAAGAATGGATCGAAATACATTTGGTAGACTCTGTTTAATATTAAAACAACTAGGAGGGTTAACTGATGGTAGGTACGTTAGTGTAGAAGAACAAGTTGCCATGTTCATTGGAATTTTGGCACATCATAAAAAAAATGGTACCGTGGCTTTCGATTTCTCTCGTTCTGGGCAAACAACCTTCCGTTACACACATTTGGTTTTAAATTCCGTGTTAAAGCTGCACCAAATATTAATTGCCAAACCTATTCCTGTGCCTGACGACAGTAGTGATTTACGTTGGAAATGGTTTAAGGTACAAATAACTATGATAGTTTTCTATTAATTATTTCAATAGCAAAACATAAAAGGCTAATTACTGACAGTTATTGTAAATTTTTCCCCTTCAATTAGGGTTGCTTAGGTGCTCTAGATGGCACATATATAAATGTCACCGTCGCACCATCTGATAAGCCTAGATATAGGACCCGTAAGGGTGAAATCTCTACAAACACTCTAGCAGTGTGTGATAGAGAAATGAAATTTATCTATGTGTTGACGGGTTGGGAAGGATCTGCCGCGGATGGGAGGGTATTAAGAGATGCGGTTAACAGGCAGACAGGGCTGAAGGTTCCACGGGGTACATTTACTTTAATATTTAATATTCATTTAATCAACCTTTTCATTGTGCTTATGTAACCCAATTACGTATTAGGTTTCTACTACCTATGTGATAATGGGTATTCAAACTCGGAGGGTTTTCTAACTCCTTATAAAGGAGTCAGATATCATTTAAAAGAGTGGGGGCCTGATACTGCGAGACCCAAAAATCGTCAAGAATTATTCAACTTAAGACACAGTAGAGCAAGAAATGTTGTTGAACGTAGCTTTGGTATCATCAAGAAGCGATGGGGTATCTTAAGATCCGCATCCTTCTACCCGGTTAAGATTCAAATGAAGTTGATTATGGCGTGTTTTCTACTGAATAACTACATAAGAAGTCAGATGCAGTTTGATCCAATCGAGCTAGAGGTGCCCGAGAATTTTGTGGAAGATAACAATCAGGGGCCAGTAGATGATGTAATCGATATGGTAGAACCATCAGCTGCGTGGACAAATGCAAGAGACGTATTGGCACAAGAGATGTGGGAGACATATAATTCTTGATTTGTATTTTAAACAAGATTTCTTATTTATGTATTCATATTTTGGTTATTGTTTCATTGATGTATTATTTAGAACATGGATTGTTGTTAAGAACTCATTTAAAATGTGGTTGCTGTAAGTGGTATTAAGACATGTATATTTTTCTAAATTGACTTCTTTTGGGTTGGCCGTTTTTGTCTCATTGTAATATTTTTTCTCCACTTGTGTTTGATGAAAACGATTGACAACACCATGTGAAACTTCACAAGCTTAATAGTAACCATGCAATTGTCATGTCCAAGCTCTTCACATGCTTAATAGTAAATGAATTTTTGGATCCCACAAGTGGAATCATTTTATACGCAAATCTCCAATGGATGATTGGACAATTCTACCATGCTTTCTCCTTTTTCCCACATTTTATTCAATAAAGCATTGTACATCAACTTTTAAATGATAGCAATAAAAGAATGCTTCGGACGCTTGTAAGGATAAGTGATAAGGATATACATATGATGCTCACTTTCTATATAAGGTAGACATTTGGTTTAACTCACACCAACCTCTTTCAAAGTCTACATTGCTTATAACTTCAAATGTTGTCACCAAGAAACATTCCTCCACAAGAATCATGGTTCCGCTACAAAGGGCCATGGACACCGGAGAGTGACTCCACATTCTTGCAATCACTCGTGACCCAAAAAAAACAATGCCCATGGGGTGGCTCGGTTGTACCTGATGAAGCTCTTGAGGTTGCTCGACTAACGCTCAACCATTATCATGCCACGAATGCTACGATGACCGATGTCGTTCAACGCAAAATTTTTATGCTATTACGTTATGATACTTTCAAGGAAGTCTCCAAGTCAAACGGCGGACAATTTGCTGGCCATGAATACATTGTCAATCCGAGCGAAAAAATATGGCAAAAAATGGTGAAAGTAAGTGCGTTGTTTGAATATTTATCATAATGTATTATTTTATTAATTGTAATAAGGTGTACAAAACTTTATTTTGTAGAAAAATGCATTTTCACTAGCCTATCGTTTCAATGGTGAGCCTGAATTCAACAAGATATGTATTCCTTTTGGTTCGGAAGACATCAAGATTGAGAAGGAGATTTCTATTATTAACATAAGTTCCACGAATCAAATTGGTGGCCAAAGCAACGAAAAATTTGTATTTAGTGAAGACGAAGAGGTCACTTCTCCAGATTTGAAAGGGACACGTCGCAAACTTTTTAATGGTATTCCTGGTGAGGTTGTGGTTGATCGTTTTTCTACTAACAATGTGGACCCTCGTTACGTGTTTGTAAATCCTTCTAATAGGCCTTCATTTCCACCAAGCTCGAGCTCTTGTGCATCATCTAGTCCAAAACCTTTCAATTGGGGACCATTTCAATGAGTAAGGAGTACCACTAAGCTGGAATCACTTGTAGTATTCCTCCCCGGTGGCATTAAATCTGGTCCTTTGAAGTTCAAAGTTTAATATTATCTATGTATTTGGTTTGCATATTTTATGTATCAATAAGGTACTTGTATCAACTAGTTACTTGGTTTGTGTAATATATGTATCAAGAAAGTACTTCTAGACAATTCCACAATATTGTTTCATCTAGCTCATATTACATTTTATGTTTATAATAGCTCAAACAATATATAAAGGATAACTCCTGCTGTCCAAACATCTGCTTTCTGCTATTGTGAATTGCTGTGAGGCTGAGACCAATAAAAAAACCAGTGGCCTTGGAGATCCTGAAGCTCTAGCAAGCGTGACAGCTTGTATGCCATCTTAATTTATTTTTCTATATGTACATCGCATAAACTTTGGGATGGTTATAGTGTTGCAGATGACTTACAAAATGTGACACCAATAACATAAATTTGGCTTACCGTTGGCGTTTTCTTTCTGTTAGTTAGAAGGGTGCTCTTTTTCCTCCATGGTGTTATTCACTGAATTGCACTATGGAGGTTTTATTGAGGCATGTCCAATCAGTGATTGATATGTGATTTCCTGCGTTCTTTCTTCTTCTTTTTTGTCCTTGTTTGGCTCTTTGAATTAGTGCAGAAGTATAAGAAATAAAGAAAATAATGTTTTCATCTTTGCATAAAAAGTTCTGATCTCATATTGCAACATCAATTGGATTTCTTTTCTCTTTCTTGGATAGATCTAGTGCTTCCTAAGTCTTTCTTCACCAAGTGATTGCATATTATTGTAATAGGAAACCTTCTATAATTATTGGGTGATGTGTTTAAAATGTTAAAAAATAATAATAGTTCAGTGCTAATTAATTTCCAATTACTAAGAAAAAAAATAATGGTTTGTTGATTTCATGTAGGCATCATTATGCAGTTTCCAGCATTTATTTATTTCACTTTTATCTAGTCAATCTCAAGGATTCTTGCTAATAGAAATCTGCTATTTTCTTTCTCTTTATATATTGTTGCAGTTAGTATTAGTGAAATAGAAGCATTGTATGAATTGTTTAAAAAGATCAGCAGTGCTGTGGTAGATGATGGGCTTATAGTGTTCTACTCGCATAGTGTCTTAGGAATTCACTTTCTTGTTATGATCCTGTTATTGATTTACATATTGGTTCTCAGCTTGGTATATGTGCATGCAAAATCTATTTACTTGCATGAAGAGTTCCAGTTTGCTCTCTTTAAGACCAACAACAAGGAGAGCTTGTTTGCTGACAAGGTTAATTTTGTGTGAATATGCAAAATTAAAATTTCCATTGTCTTCGACTCTTCGAGTTTGATTTTAACCAAACTCATTCCTCAAGTTTATTTCTCAAGGTATTTGACCTATTTGATGTCAAACACAATGGATTATTAGACTTTGAAGAGTTTGCACAGGCTTTATCAGTTTTTCATCCAAATGCGCCTATTGATGACAAGATTGATTGTAAGTCATTTTCTGTAGACACTACTCTTACTCGTGTTTTCACTGTTCTCTTTAATAATTATTTTATTTGTTGTACCAAGCTTACAAGTTTATTACCATTAGTAAACGTTTATGGTAAATAAAATACTTCATTCTTAGATATAATATGTAATTATAGATATGGTTTAGGCTCGAATAAGCTCATGACTCTGGAAGTACTGTATTTGATAGAAAAGCTTGCGGCATGGATCATTGGTTTGACAATACAAGAGCCAACCTTGAGCATGACAATATTTGGCTCATTCACACACCATTTAGTGATATCACAGAATGATAAATGTATCTTTTGGAATATCAAAGCTGGATTCAGTAAGTATAGGCTATAGATAGAACTCGATTCAGAAAGTAGCAGCAGATATCTCCGATGCATCCCTTGTACTGTCTTTACTTCCGTGTTCAAACCACAGGAGCATTTCTTAAGCCAACAATAACTCGCAAAAGTTTTCCAATCCATTGGGGAGATGATATACGAGATCAGCCTAAGAATTCAGTATCCGTATGCATTGAATCATTGAATCTAGTGATCGTCTTCATTAATACCGGGGCAGTTTGAGTCGAGCGCCTCTGCAGTCTCATACTGAAAATATTTTTAAGGTGAAGCGAGTAAGATGCAACTCGAGGAGACAAGCATTTCATGTCGAAGGTTGAGTCATTTGTATTCACTGAGATCAATCGTATTAGTAATTTACCTGAAATCCACAGAAGAGACAGTAGTTCAACTCGTTCCTTAGCTTCAGCAATATATTTAGCAAGTCCTGCATCAAAGGACAGAGTCATGTAATACAAAGTTGGGGTCAATGAGACATAAACAGATTTTGATTCAAGAGCATAATAGGTCGTCCATATATCCAACCAAGATAAGCCATGACTGTAATTAGGCACAAGCTCAATAAGCACGAAGATTAAAGTGACGGGCAGTAGTAAATGGAATACTACTAAAACATTCACAGCATAACAAGAAGATAGTAGTAGTAATCAAAACAACATGGCAACATCTAAAGTACGTTAGATACAAAAAATTACGATTACATATTAAGACTTGTCCAAAATACAAGAAGATAGTCAAACTACATAATATCCATAATTGTCCATGGTCCAAATGTTCAAGATTGTTACGATAAAAGATCCATCAACATTGTTTAGGTAAAAGGCCACAAAAAATCTTTCAATATGATTACACCACCATAGAAATCTTATTTCTTATATGTCTTAAGCAACCAAGCGACGTATTGGGATCTTGCATTGGCCGGAATGCCTTTGAAGATCTTCAACTTATCGGCTTGAGATCCAAGTATGCCACACACTTCAAAACGATCCTCCATGCTCAAATCCGGAATGCTAGCAAGCTCTTCGTAGCAACCCTCCAATGCTTTATCCAAGCGATCTTCATATGCAAGACTATCCACCAATGAAGCCAATCTGTCGTCCGCTTTTCTTCCAATCTCAAGCAAGACATCGCATACTCCAGATATTTTATCCTTAGCTTTGGACCTCTTCCGCTTCCCATCACGATTTTCAGTCGACTTTGCGGCAGTGGCAGACATACTCTCACCTAAATTGTCTGCATCGTCCAAATCTTCAAGATTAGGGTGGTAGTCGTTCGTGTTGAAAGCATTCCCAATGAAATCATCCATCATCGGTCCATCATTCCAAGCCTCACCACTGTCCCCAGCCATCTCTCCATTAGCCCGATCCTTCCCAAAAATCTCCTTCCAATCATCGTAATAGGGCCAATGTTTGTAACGCATTGAACGAGCATTTGGATCAATCTAAGAACAATGTAGTCAAAAAAAATTCATGTTAAAAAACAATCACCTATTATTTCAATGACAATAAAGCCATGAGCATTATACCTTTGTTATATGGTCCCAAGTTTCATCCTCACAGTCGATCTTGAAATTGCCATTCAGATTGAAACCTACACCACTACGACCGAGGATGTTTGAAAGAGAATAGTAATTTTTTTTCCAGGTGGATAGCTTACTGTTTATATGTGGAGATGATCGCAAATCGGTATTGTGAAAACGTATCTTCATAGCTTCCTCCAATTTTCCCAAGTAACCGGCTCTAAAACCGTTATCACTTCTCCAACCTTCAGTGATCAACTCTTTTAGTGAACTTATGAGGCACAACTCCTCAGATTCAGTCCAACTTCGCCGTCCCTTGTCATTTTTATTACACCTTTTAGGTTGAGAACTAGAACCTATACAAGGGAACACATGCCACAAATATAAATAGATACAACGCATGAAAAAAATAGTTTACATTCACAAGCACAAAAGAAAGTTATAACAACCAATAACTTCAAGAATCATAAACAAACCTTCTTGCAAAGAGCTCATGTTTTGAAACCTTAAATCCAATAATCCTTACCACTTTGAAATGGTACCTGAAATACAAATAAGATAAATAACCTTTTAAATATTGAACAGCTTGTGCATTCTATAAACTTCAAAAGACAGATTTTATGAATCCTTAATCTTGTTTTTGTTACTTATGTAACCTATGAATTTTTTTTACAGCTTTCTCAAGAGCACAAAAATTTAAGCATAACACATCAAATTAGCACAACCATTACATACCCCATAAATTATCTGAATATGTGGGCTATTTCCAGATACACTATTGTGTGTTATCCACATATATCCCAAACAAACGCAGCAGAAAAACAAGATTCAATCAAAGAGATGAAAGTCATGAGAGGGGTTTGTGCAATATCTACTTACGAGATTCTGCCTGAAACTTCGTTTAATTTTTGCTCCAACAAAATGCGAAGGAATTACTGCAGAAGGAATTTTAACGAGCTTCTGCCGTTCTTGAAATCTCATTTCTAGCAAAGCATGTTGAGGTGTTTTGTTTGAGTTTCAGCTTTACCAAAAAGGGGGTGTTAGATAAAGGTAAGGGTATTTTGGGATTTTCAGGTTAAGTTTAAGGCCAATTTGGTCATTGTACACAACATTCACTACTACAATCACACCAACCAAGTGGAAGATTATAATTATCTTCATCCTTAACTACTCTACCAAATGAACTCCTTCATTACTATAAACTCAGCATTTCCTAACACACCATATTATATTTATCCTATCCCACTATATCCTATCATGTCTACCAAATGGACCCTTAAGATATTAGTGCATCAGTCAAACACTAAGTGTAGACTGAAGGATTCCTATCTGAAAGTCTCTCTCTCACTGAAGTTCCCTCCCTTCAGTTCAGGAGCACAAAAGTTTTAAACTTGAAATATCTGACTGGTGTATTCTCCCCCCTCCCCCCCCCCCCCCCCATACACTCAGTTCACTCGTTTTGGGACCAACAATTAAAACTTAAACCGATAATTTTGACATGTGTCACTCTTTTATTAATGGAACACGAAATATTATAAGAAGATATTATCGCCCTCTTAACCATAAATTAAGATACTTATTAGGAGTCCTTTTCATATATTAAACGTCTTCTCATGTGTTTTGTTTTTCTGCCACTTGATAGCTCTATAATCTATCAATACCATAAAATAAGAAAATATAGATCCCTTTTCTGATAACAAAAAATAAAAATTAAGTGTACGTATTTTAGTAGAGAAAAAGACTGATTGTTTGTGATGACAGTAGAAAATAAAAGTAAAGGATTGAGAGTGAAATCTTGTCTTAAAATAAAAGGATTATATTCTTGCGAAATAGATCGAAATGACAAGAAACTTAAATTGCTTTAAAACTGAAGCAGTATGTTTCTAAATAGAGAGCAATGCATGTGTTTGTCTTGAAATAAAAATTGTGAAAATATGAGACTGAATTTTGAAATGGTAAGAACAATTCGTTAATGATGCCGACTTTATTGGTTGCATGCCGTTATTCCATTATTTGGGTGACACTTGCCCTAATACATGTCTCTCTCATCTGCATATTTCTAGCTTTTAAAATATGCATATGCTTTTCCTATCCATATAAAAAAATAAAATAAAGCGAAACTAATTTTTATGTTCGAATATGAAATTCTCTAAGATTTTAAGCCTAAATATATATGGGACTCTCAGCTTGTTACAAAATTCTATATTCTTCATTACTAATATACGCCAAATAGCATGAATTTTATGTCAATAAAAATATGACCAAATTTGCCACCTAATAAATCGTCCCTTTTTATATACTCCTATATTTTTATTTTTTTAGCTACACCGACGACGTTGATTAAATATTGTGACCGGGTCAACGAAACCAATAATCTAAACTGTATTTAATTCGAATAGAAAAGGGTTGGTAGGCACTTTAACATATAGTCAATAGGCTATCAATTCTGACTTTGCAAAACTTGTTTGTTTTCATTTACAAATAATTACATTAATATTATAATATATGTGTGCAAGTCTTGATTATTAGTCTACCGATCGATTAGCACGTCTTTGCTGAACTTAATAGCCAATTAGCTAGAAAGAGTGTGGTGTTCAATTCCATCATGTCATTAATTAATTATAATACTGTATCAACCTCACTTGCAGCAATTTTGACTTCTGCACTCACTTACACATTTACACTCACTCCACTAACTATATATATTTCATCGCTCATCTAATAATAAATAATATTATTAATATTAATATTTCTCCCTCAAATGACTAAATGAGGCATGGAAAACGTTTTGATAATAATAGTTTCAAGCTTTGACAATGCACGTAACTCAGTTGTTAAGCAATAATAATAAATCTTATTTGGCAGCAAATAATTAATGACTAATTTATTGATTAATTGACGTAACTCAGTCTCAAACTTGGCGAAACCTGATTTTTACGACATCGAGTATATATATCTATTTTTTAATTAATCTATTCAATTTCTTGGTGGCTCAATTTGTTATCAACTTTTAAAAGTTTTATTAACTTTTAAAATTTAAAAGTTATTAAAGAAATTTTTTTATCATCATATAAATATCTTCGACGATTTTCAACTCTTATATTATGAGGTTTGGAAGATCGAGCCAACGTCCCTACTCTATTGCGTCGGAAGTGAGGAAAAAGCCAAGGTCCCCCAAACTTGAGATGCCTCAAATTTCAAATATATAATTATTATTCTTAGAAAAAAATTCTTTTTATTATTTTTAATAAATTCGCAATATGTAAAATATAAATTTTTTAATGCTTTCTTATTTTTGACTTTTCTTCCTCTTAATCCCTCTTAACTTTAAATTGAATGGATACTAAATAATTCAAACTTATTATGAATTAAATTTTTTAAAGAAAGTATATATATATATATATAATGATCAATAGATAAATATTGATCATTTTACTTTGTTTGTTTTATAGATTCTAGATTTATATATTTTAATATCCTTTTTATTTAATTGATTGAATCATAAATAACTACTTCACCCCATCCATTAAAATTCACTTATTTTAATCAAATATGTTTTTATTAAAAGAAACGAATTTTAGTTTAACAGAGTGAATATTAATTTTTAATTGAATTTGAGTTAGTTTGTTGATGAATTATTATCTTCTCAAAAGTTCATTTCTTAACAATTATTGATTAGCTTCGTATTTTCTTAGTTGATAGTTAGTTAAAATATTAAAGAATATGAATAGTAGTTTGGCACCTTATAAACATATAAAGAATCCTGTTTTTTTCTTTTTGCCAAGTACTCCGAAATAGTCAGGACTGACTATATTCCTAACCCTAGTTAGAAAGCTAAGCTAAAATGAAAATACATTTTTGAATAAAATAAATAAAATATGCTTCATATCCCCTTAGACTTGAATAGTTCAGGATTAATCATACATATCCCCGTGATTGTTCGGGATTGTTCGGAATAAAATAAGTCATAACTAATTTTACATATCCCCGTGATTGTTCGGGATTGACTTGACCAATGATTAATCGATATTATTTTAGTCCTAAGGAAAAGACCAAGATACACAAGTCATGACTACATGTCATAATCTAGGGATTAAATCACGGACCGTATCCATTAAACCAAACAACCTATCATAATTAATCTAATACTAAATCATGGACAATTCATCCAACCAAACACTTCCAGACTGTATTATATAAATATGCGATTTTTCTTTTGAATGAATAATTTTATTTTTATTTTATAACTTCTACTCTTTAGTTCTTTAACATATACTATAACTTAACATAATCATGTTAGCTACATGCATTGAAACAATCACAGCCTCACATTATAAATATAATTAACCTTTTAAAACAGTTTATTTAATACTCCTTTAAGTGAAGTATTTTTTTTATTTCAAAATTTTACTTCTTTAAAAAAGATTGAAGTGAAGTATTTTTTTTTATTTCAAAAATTTACTTCTTTAAAAAAGATTGAAGTGAAGTATTTTTTTTTTATTTCAAAATTTTACTTCTTTAAAAAAGATTGAAGTGAAGTATTATATTATTCGAAACTTGTCCATTGTACTCTTCCACTAGGAAGAGACTGCTAACAAGGAATCTCTTTACTCCTGTTATCTTCTAATTGTGTCGATAACTTAATACTACTATATTAGTAACCGCCACATAAACTACTACTTATTTATGAACCCCAATTATTTTCATGAGCAGATTAAATAACCCCTTATAAGATATTATTCACAAATATATATATATATAGAGAGAGAGGTTCAAATAAAAAAGGACATTAAAGTATAAAATAGGAAATTATCTGGGCCATTAGATCAACACAATCCGACAGCTATGATTAAAACAAAAAACGCGCGTGCATTGTAGTATAACAATGCATAAGGTTATTTTGGTAAAATTTGAAGTGGGCGGTTATGCGTTCAAAATACAATGCATTTAATAGTTAAATACAATGCATTTAATAGTTAAATACAATAAATACAATGCATTTAATAGTTAAATGCAATGCATAACTCAATTACATTTTCACAATGCATTTAATAGTTAAAATGCAATGCATAACTCAGTCAAGATCTCAACCGTCCGATCATGAAAATCTAAGGCTGAGATGATTTCCTATTTTATACCTTAATGTTCCTTTTTATTTGAACTCCCTCCTATATATATATATATATGGTGCTATATATTATGTAGATTACTGGAATCTTTTATTGATTTGGACAACCATATATAGTTCCAACTGTTATGTTTGTTGGCCACATGAAATATATATAATAATTCCAATGTTTTTGGCAGTTTATATCGAAATTGATACAGCGTTTTTATAATGATCTAAATTGGAAGATCTGGAAATTTTCTTTGACTAAAATGTACTAATTAATATTAGAGGATTCGCACAACTTAACGCAACCTGCCACATTAACATATAAATCATTATAATTTTTGTTTTTCTATTATTTATATTTTTTGTTATTTTATATTGAATAATTTTAAAATATATCTAATCTAATCGTAAAGTGAATTAATAATTTTTTTTTTAATATTTATCTACTAAAGATGCTATATAACTCATGGGTATATTAACTCCACTCGGCTGCAGGTGGGGTGAACGATTTCTATCCATAATATTATGTGAGAATTATTATAAGGAGGTAAAAGGTTAAAAAGCTCTTCACTAAATGTAAATGCAGATGAAAAGCAGACAATCATGACTTATTCATACATACGTTGCTTTTGGCACCATCTGTTAATGTCTTAGTGTGAATATCAACTTCAATTATCGCAAAATTCATACAAGAAAAAGTGTACATCAAAAATCAGAAATAAATTAATATGGACATGACATATTATATTAATATAGATAGCCCCCATACATTGACAAACAGCAGAAATTCTGCTGCCCAAAGAGGACTCTTTTGCGTTTAGATATGATTTGTGTAATAATTTCGTATATATATAAGTAGTTTCCGCAACGAATTCTACTACACACACTTCAAATTCTACTTTCACAAATACTGGTCACAGCCTTTAACTTCTGCCTACATTTCTGCAGGTGTGCATTCTCTCTCTCTTTTATGCTTCATCTTTATAGCAAATACTGTATAGATATTGCGTTTTTATAAATACTTCATCCAACAATATATAATATATATTTCATTTTATAATAAAAATAAAAATGAAAATAAGTTTACTTGTATTATTGTTATTTTGTTTCAACTGAATTAAGTGGTACTGTAGCGTATTTTAAAGGTTGCATTAATCAGAAGCAGCTTTTATAATTTTAGGAGGACAAACTATAGCAAATAGTTGTATAACAGCACATGATGTGTCTTTATTAAGCATTGATTTTGATTTTGATTCATTTAATTAAATGTTGAAGTGAAGGTTAGCTCATTGGGAGGCGCTATAAATTGAGTTTAAAGTTGGGTTAGAAAAAGTATATACATATATTTAATAAGATGGGGTTCCTCTTTTCATTTATTGTAAAGTGGGTTTATTATGAGTTTATGAGAATAGTCTATGGTTGTACTAATTGACTTAGAGGATGTGATCACACATATATTTCATTGTGGGCAACAAAATATGAGAATAGAGGATGAGAAACGTCCTAAAATTTAGGACATGGACACATCATATTTGTTTCCTACGTATGATGATATTTGGATGAAATTCAATGTCTCACTCTTTATGTTCCAGAATTAAATTCATTATTTTAATTGATATTTTTTAATAAATATTTTTTTATAATATTATGAATAACACTTAACAATTATTTAAAAAAATGAAGATTTTGAAAAATTATACACCATATTTTTTACATTATGAACCATAAAAAGTAACTAAAAGTGATATAAAATGTTAAAAAATAATTATATATCCAATCTGAATGGGAGAAATTTTAATACAAAGTATAAAATTGAAATAAAATATTAAAAATAAATTAAATTAAGGACAAGAAATAGAACACTAAACCTTCATTTATTAGTTCTTGGCTTGTTTTGCAAAAATAGTCAAGCTATTCAAGATATACAAAATGGATATTTTGGAATTAATTTTCAATTATATTTAATTTACACTCTCACAAAATAAAGATTTGGTAATCGGTTTTCGACCAATTTCAGCATGCAATTAATGTTTTCAGATTTTGAAATGAATCTGCGTGCCAAACTCTTGCGTCAAAAATCAACACTAGAATTCGATCAAATAATTAAAAGAATGTTTAAACATTAGCTTTTCTCTTTTTCTCTTACCATGTATTTCGGATGTTTGAAATTTTCACAAAACACAACCAAAAAATTGAGGCAATAAGTTAGAATTAACTCTAACTCTAATTTATAATCTATTGAGACAATTACCTAAATGAACGAATAATACGTTATATCATGAAAGATGCTATTTCTCTCAACTTTACTTGATAGTTTTCATTACGTATCTCAAGTGTTTTAGATGTATATCCTTTTGTCTTTGCCGTCCTTCTTATTTTTGGACTTACAACCTCTTTTTTAAATTTCAAAAATACCATAACCGACAAAAATGACATGGTTTTTCTTGAATAATCCAAGCACGCCAAGATATAGTTCTTAGTATTTTACCCTAATAACCTAATAAGTGTAGTTTGAGAGAGATTTTAAATTCACTCTGTGTACAATTTATCAGTGTGAGTATGGATAATAATTATTAATATCAGCGAAATTTATATACCTACAAAAATTATCTGCTCAATATTCAAAAAATACTCATAAAAAAAATTATATGTTCATCTAATATTAATTAATTATATATTTTTATTTTAATATAATATTATATTTAAATTTCACATAAAGTTATATTTAATATATCTTAAATAGTAAAATTATAAATTTTACGGGTGAGACATACTCGAGAGTGGTGGGTTGATGGGTACCTAACGAGTGCTGAGTGGCGGATGCTCGATGTGTAATGTGTTCACAAGTACCCGTCGGGTGATGGATATTTCGATTTGATTGATTTTAATATTTAATGATAATTATATATATATATATATAATTTAATATTAATTTAATTGGTAGATATGTGTTTAGATAACTAATATCTTGTGCGGGATTGCCGTCCCTATATATGAATAAACTTGCATATGAAATTTAAGTATTGACCATCAAGTCAGCTGGCACTTGAATTGATTATATGATTTAAGGAAAAATGATTTGATTTGAAGAGATCGTGTTAGAAGCATCTTTAATTAATTAATGGTAATAGTCAGTGGCGTTGGAGCCCATCAATTCGGACTACATTATGGAAACACACAAAGCATATGTATGTACTCAATAATCAATAGTACAGTATAGCCAACCAACTCTTACTTTCTCTCTTCCTTTTCCAATGTATATTAATTTTATCCCTTAAATTTTGTGACTATCTAATATCTTATAATCCAATTTTAACGTAGCACTACCTAATGTATATTCCACTAGATCCACTTCACATTTTGTATATACCACACTATTGTACATCCAATATATATATATATATCTATCACTATCAAATTTTAATGTGATTTTTGAAATTAATTTACTTGCAATTAATTTAAAGGGTTTATACTTTATCCCACTCAAATTTTTAAATTTTCAAATAAATATTTATTACTATTATTTATTATATTAAAATATATTTATTTTAATAAATATTACTAATTAAATAATAAATTTAGTTACGAAACACAAAAATAAAACATTATACCGTATTTGGAAATTACATATATCATGTTTTCGTTGGAATATGAATTAATTAATTGAAGTGTTATCCATTGTTTGAAACACAGTCGTTTTTGTAATAAGTGAATTATATTTGATGATTTAATTATTCACGCAGTCGTCGCAGCCTATTTCCTCGTCATTGCCCAAAACAAAAATTGAGCCCACTTGATCAAATCTATAAATAGCTTCTTCCTCCACTCTTCACTCCCTCACATAACACAAACACAAACACAAACACAAACACAAGCACATTTACAATCTTGTTTGAAAAGCTCTTCGTAAGAAGCCCCTCCAACACTCATTCGTTTCTTGTACGTAGATCTTGCTTCACACACACACATACACATATATATTGCGTTTCTATCTATCTGTTTCTGAATTGTTGCATGAAATTAAGTAGTAATTGTTGCATTTTGAAATATCACTTATTTCACGAAGCTAAATAATCTTATATGCTTCTGGGAATGTGCAGAAACTAATTAGTTAATTAATTAAAGATGTGGAGGCTGAAGGTGGCGGAGGGCAGCGGCCCATATTTGTACAGCACCAACAACTTTGTAGGACGCCAAATTTGGGAGTACGACGAGAACGCCGGAACTCCGGAAGAGAGAGAAAAGCAACGTCAGGATTTTCAAAACGCTCGCGAAGTGTGGACTGAGGGGAGGAAGAAGGGATTCCATTCCTGTGCAGACTTGTTCTTGAGGTTGCAGCTTAAAGGGGAAAGTGGAATTGACTTGCTCGGAATTCCGCCGGTGAGAATCGGAGAGAATGAGGAGGTTAGCTACGAAGCTGCGACAACGGCTGTGAGGAAAGCGGTCCGAGTGAACCGGGCGGTTCAAGCCAGCGACGGCCACTGGCCCGCCGAAAACGCCGGTCCAATGTTCTTCACTCCCCCTCTGGTATACTTTTGAATTGGGCAACTAAATAGTTGTAGTATTTTCGCTAATAGCTAGCTAGCTAGAATTGTGTTTTTAGTCATCTCTGTAATTAATTGAGCATCGGTACGTTTTGTGTGTGATAGCTGATTGCGTTGTACATAAGTGGAACGATGAAGAAGGTGCTGACGTCGGAACACATTAAAGAGTTAACTCGCTACATCTACAACCACCAGAATGAGGACGGAGGTTGGGGATTTTACATAGAAGGGCACAGTACAATGATCGGATCAGCTTTGAGCTACGTGGCGCTAAGGATAATGGGTGAGGGAGCGGATGCCGGCAACGGCGCCATGGCCAGGGCCAGGAAATGGATTCTCGATCACGGTGGAGCTACCGGAATTCCCTCTTGGGGAAAGACTTATCTCTCGGTATATCTTTCTTTCTTTATTTTTTACTAAATCCATTAACTATAAATGTTCATCATAATTTCAATATTAAATTAAAATATACGAAATAGAATAAAATAAAAATCTAATTTGTGCATGTAATGGCACACTGGATCTCAATCAATCACAAAATGAGAATGATGTTTTTCGACCTGTTGCCACAAATAATTAATTATATTTCCTGGGCACATGACGTGTTTAGTCATCATAATATTGTGCCTTATCATATTTTAAAATTGACTAAAGATTTTTATTTTCCAATTGGATGTCGGTTTTATTTTCCACTGTAAGAAAATATAATAGTACTAATATTGAAGATGGTAATTAGAGTTAAGTAAGTAAAGTAGATATTGATGAAAATGTGAACTGCGCATGCAGGTTCTTGGAGTGTACGAATGGGAAGGTTGCAACCCACTCCCCCCAGAGTTCTGGCTCTTCCCTTCAGTTTTCCCTTATCATCCTGGTAATTACTTCATTCTTTTGTTTAATTCTATTTAATTTAATATGATATACACTTGAAAAGTGTAGTAAGATATATGTTGGTTGTAAAATTTGCAGCAAAAATGTGGTGTTACTGCCGCACAACCTACATGCCGATGTCATACCTATACGGCAAGAAATTCCATGGGCCACTGACCGACGTCGTTTTATCCCTCCGGGAGGAGATTCATTTGAAGCCGTACGATGAGATCGACTGGAACAAGGCCCGTCACCATTGTTGCGAGGAGGATATCTACTACCCTCACTCTCGCATCCAAGATGTCCTTTGGGACACTCTCAACTACGTCACCGAGCCCATTATGAGGCGTTGGCCCTTGAACAAGCTCCGCAACAAGGCCATGGACAAGGCCATCAAGTACATGCGCTACAGCGCCGAGGAGAGCAGGTATATCACCATCGGTTGCGTCGAAAAGAGTCTGCAGATGATGTGCTGGGTCGCCCACGACCCCACCGGCGATGAGCTCAAGTACCACTTAGCTAGGGTTCCTGACTACTTGTGGCTTGCTGAGGATGGCATGAAGATGCAGAGCTTCGGGAGCCAGCTGTGGGACAGCACTCTTGCTACTCAAGCTGTCATAGCGAGTGGTATGGTTGATGAGTATGGAGACTGTCTCAAGAAGGCACATTTCTACATTAAAGAGTCGCAGGTGAAGGAGAACCCTAAAGGAGACTTCATGGCTATGTATCGTCACTTCACCAAAGGTTCTTGGACTTTCTCCGATCAAGATCAAGGTTGGGTTGTTTCCGACTGCACTGCCGAAGCACTCAAGTGCTTGCTTATGCTGTCTCAAATGCCAACTGAGATCGCAGGGGAGAAGGCCGATGTCGAGCGTTTGTACGAGGGTGTCAACGTCCTCCTCTACTTGCAGGTACGAAATCAATTCATTTCTCCCTACTCAATTCATAAAAACACAATCTATGTTAACAATTAATTAACGTTTGTGTGTTTTGTTATGTCATCAGAGCCCATTGAGCGGCGGGTTTTCGATCTGGGAGCCTACGGTGCCACAACCATATCTGCAGGTACTTGATTTAGCATCACTCCTCCATAGAGTTTGCTAATTACTCCATTTTTGCAGCACAACACAACATAACATAACATGGCATGTGTAGTAACAGTACTGCTCTGTTTTCTAAATTTGTAGGTTTTGAACCCTTCAGAGCTATTCGCAGATATCGTCGTCGAGCAAGAGTAAGATCATATCTTTGATCCTTATTGCTTCATTGTAATTGAATACGAACATGATTTCTAAAAAAAGAGTGTTTATATATGTATTTAGGCACGTGGAAAACACAGCAGCCATAATCCAAGCACTGGTGTCATTCAAGCGTATGTATCCGGGGCATCGGGCCAAAGAAATCGAAGTCTCTGTAGCCAGGGCTATTACTTTCTTGGAAGGAAGACAATGGCCTGATGGTTCATGGTCAGTTCACTAATTCAAACTATTATACTACAAATAGTAATAACAGTAAGGAGTGTGCAAAATCATCTTATGTAGCTATATGCATGCATGGTTTCAGGTATGGATATTGGGGAATCTGCTTCTTGTACGGCACGTGCTTCATTTTAGGTGGATTGGCTGCGGCTGGGAAGACATACGAGAACAGTGAAGCAGTCAGAAAAGCAGTTAACTTTTATCTGACAACACAGAATGAAGAAGGTGGATGGGGAGAAAGCCTCGAGTCCTGCCCAAGCATGGTAATTTCATTTATACAATATTTATAGTACTAGTAATACAAATTGGACTGGGAATATGATCTAACAAATTGGATGATGATTACAGAAATACATTCCTTTGGAAGGAAACCGCACAAATTTGGTACAGACATCATGGGCTATGCTGGGCCTTATGTTTGGTGGTCAGGTAATTAAATATTTAGTAATTAAATAATGTTTTAATTTCTTCTTCCTTTGGGAGATAAGTACTAAATGAGTTGAATTTAATAGGCGGAGAGAGATCCGAGGCCTCTACACAGAGCAGCAAAGCTGTTGATTAATGCACAGATGGATGATGGAGATTTCCCTCAAGAGGTAACAAAATATACATTTATACCTCTTCTTCTTCTTCTTCTTCTTCATCATCATCTTCATCTTCTTCTTTGTTCATAAAAAATAATGAATTTTATAATAATTGAACAGGATATAACGGGTGTGTACATGAAGAACTGCATGCTTCATTACGCGCAGTATAGGAACATTTTCCCACTGTGGGCGCTTGGAGAGTATCGCAAACGAGTCTTTTCATCACAATGCTTGTAAACATTACTTTGAGATCAATCCATATACAGATATATATCTATAAATACATATGGATGTGCGTGTGTTTTCTGTTGAAGAATCCGTGAAATATCTGAGGAAGATGCTTGCTGCCATAAGTACACAAACCATGTAAAAGAGAACTGCTGCAATAATGAAGCTCTTAAAGAGTTTCTTCAATTTCTTTTTTTCCCCCTTTTTTCCCTTCTGTTTTTACTGTATATTAAGAGTATGTAATATCAGCTATAAATTTCCGATGTATTGTGAAATTTGATGTAATTTAAGGCATTTCATCAGGAAGAATAAGTTAATCCTAACTTGATGATTTCCCACCTCTGAATCTGATCTACTTTATACAGTGCTCTTGTTTCTAATTGGTAGCAAAGTATATATATGTTGTAGTAATCAAGGTAGTGAAAATCACAAGATATTAAAAGATGGAAAAGATAAAATAGAAGCAAGAATAATGTAGAGGCGAGGTAAAATTGGATTTGGAATCTATATATATTCGAGGATGAAAGAAACGATCGAGAAAATAAATAATTGGAAACTAAAGAGAGAGAGAGAAGATGATGAATTTAGAGGTGTCAAGTCATACAACGAAGGCATGTTTAGTATTGGGCCGAACCCAATAATAAGTACAATCCCCCAAAAATCATTGAAGATATAGCTACTCAAATTTTTATGTTTTTATGTATTCATTTTGTTTTTTATTTTTTCGCGTCTTAGATTTTAAGCTTGATATTGTTGTGACACTTTGATATTCCATCTGTCCCAGTATTGTTGGTATTGTTTGATCAAATTTGTGAGCGTTTTATTAACTTTTGAAACCAACAATAATGAAACAGAGAGAGTGTATCATTCTATAAACACAACTTGCATGTTTACTACATATTTTCATATTAAAATAAATAATACGATCAATAATTTTTGAATTTTGAGTTTGGAATCGGACAAGATTGTACCTCTACCTATAACCAAATATTTTGAATATTAGGAGTTAGTTTTTATAACCAAATATTTGGTGAGATGGACTTTGGCGCAATTATTGCTTGGATCGATGAACTACTTTTATTTTCCTTTTTAATTAATATAGCGTTAAAGTTATAAATAAGATGATATATCACTTTTAATCCTATTTTGCCTTATTAAGTACCTTTTATTACTTTTAGCTTTAAAGATATAGTATGATTCTTCTTTATATATAACTGTATAGCCTACAATTAATATCACCCTTCAAATCGCCGACATAAAAAAATATCTTTCAGCTATCCTCAAACTGCACATCCTTAATTACACAGTTGTTGATATTGTGGGACTAACTTCACTATTTTGAATAACACCTATGAGGCTATAAGATTAATTTCTATAGCTGGAAACTAATATTAATCTGCCTTCATGTATGAAATCTTATACTGCCCCTCCCACTAAGATGAGTCGTATTCCTTTTAGGGTCGTCCCAATTAAGATGAATCATTTCCTCTTTAAAACACCTTTATTCTACACACATGTATAAATAATACTCTCTCCGTCCATGAAATATCTTCCTAGTTTGATCCGGTGCGGGTTTCAATGTAGTGCTTTTGATTTTAATGATGATATGTAGTGAGTGAAATTAGGGTCTCACTTTATATATTATTTTAAATTGTTTTGTGTATAGTTAATGAATTTTGGGTCTCATTTAATGTATTATATTAAATTGAGTTGTGTGTAGAGAGTGGGGTGGGTTCACTTACTATAAATAGAAAGTTTAAAATAAGAAGAAGTTTTGTGGACGGACGAAAATGGTAAGATATGAAGAAGTTTCGTGGACGGAAAGAGTATATATTTATATCAACACTTTATATTATTTTCCAACTCTCATAATTAACGTGTTCAAAGTAATGTCACATCTTAGTTGGGATAGATGGAGTAATTTTCATTCTTAAACATCCATGCTAAGTAGCAACTGTAACGATAAAATAATTAAGTCTTAATTTGGAAAAGGAAAATAATGTATAATTTGTTTACACACATACACACACATATATATATATATATATCGACAACTAGCTTACAAGTATATTTACATGTAAACAGAGAACAAGCATCTCACAAATATTCACATGCATGCGTGTAAATAATTTTGTATATATATACTTGTCTGTTGCTCTTGAGAATGAGAGAAATCTTTTGTCCTTTTTAAGAGAAAATTTGAATCTATTACATTGCATGGAATCATGGAACTATCGTTCATTAACTGTATAAACGATCTACATGCAAGATGATTAAAAAGCAAGTTTAAAGCGTGGCTTTTATAAAAGAATCTTCTCCCGAATCTTGCGGATTAAAGGCAGTTAAAAGTTAGGATACCCCTAATTATTACCACATTAAGAATTATATATATATATATAGGGTTAGTTCCTCATTATTTACAAATTAAATAATCAATACCTTCTTCTGTTGTTTGATTAGTAACTCAGAAGTAGAAACTAGAGGAATACTCTGATGCTCAATTACTGTACTGCCGTCTGTTTCAGCAAATGAAGAAAGACAAAAGCTTAGGTTAGTTGCATGTTGGGACTCACTAGAAAGTCAATCTAATTAGAGTAGTTATGGTGTAATCAATCAAGATTAACAATTTATTAATTTGTAAGGTGGTGACTTAGAAACGTGTTCGTTTAATATATTATATAAATTTGATTATTAGTTAAATACTGGGTGCGGCCCTAATTTCATATTTATTTCCAAACATATAAAGTCCAATTTTGATTTTCTAAATATATATATATATATATATACGTATATAGTTTCTTAAATTCTAATTCTTCAATGGATCGGAATTGGGGATGAAGAGGAGTCGAACATCCAATATGTAATCTCGTTTTGAACCCCAAAAAAAAAAAAAAGCTAGTTGTCATAGAACACCGCTCACCCACTGCGGTGGGCACCTCTTAATATTTATTTACGAATCATGTCACGTCGTTCGCAAACATATTAACTCTGTCCGCTGGGTTTTCGAGTTGTTATATATTTTATTTTCCACTAATTAAGTTTAATAGCACTAGATTCTTCCAAGATTCAGTTTTACCAGTTATAATAAATAGTAGTAGAAGTTTTGTTAAGATGATCTAAATTGTAAAAAGGGGAAGGTGAGGGGGCTAAGTCTCCAACATTGGGCAGCATGCATGTGATGTGTATGTTCCCCCTCACTACATTTTCACATGCATTGCATACGTGTAAATGGGGTCCCCTTTTGATCTTCCCATGTTACTTTCTTTCATTAATAAACTAAAGCTGCCTAACCGCCGAGCTACCAAATCGACCTATTTTTACATTTATAAGTATTGCAACATATATAGATGCATATATATGTACGAAAATACATATTTGAATCTTAAATCATTAATTACGACACGTGTAATTTTCATATTAATGCAATACAGGACGTGATGTTACTCAATTGGACAATAGAATATAAAAATTGCTGTTGTATGCATGTGTTTGCACAATTACTTAGTATGTTTACATTCAGCAATCTCACTAAAGTTTCGAAAAGTGAAGGATATATAGATGTAAAGTTTGCATTAATTTAGTTGAATATTGGGGTTCATGTGCACCACCAATATAGCCAACTGCTGACCTCATACTGTTGTTTAAACCAATGAGGAATGTGTGTGTGGGGTTGTGATTGTAAAGTTCGTTTGAAAAACAAAAAGATGGTTGTGCCAATCAATGCTGACGGTTATTGTTAGGGAATAAAGCATGGGCTGCCCATTAATTGTCCGTTGAGAGAGATGAACAAAACAAAGCTTAACCTTTGACGATTAACCTAATTTACATTATCTTGAATTTGTTATCTCACACTTTAATTATGATTTATGCCCTTATATTTAATGTTTGGGAATAAATGTATATATATGTGCAGGAACAGTTGTGGAATCCACGTCTAAAAGTGAACGCCTTTACTTAAAATCAAGTAAGACTGTCCTTCAATTTGGTAGACGAAGCCACTATATTATATATACACTACTTCATCTGTCCACGAAAACTGTTGTGAAACAGTCGGTACGAATTGTTGAAAAAATTAAAAAAATATCTTTTGAGTGAAGAATGAGAATCAAAAAATAAAATATTAAATATTTTGTGAGACTATATATGCCTAAAAAATATAGAATAAACTCTTTGTACACAGCCAGAACATGTAATAAGTGTACATTTTTTATAGACCGAGCGTATTAATTAATTCCAGAACTCCAAAATCAGAATTTAGAAAAAGCAAATGCAGCGGTAATCATTCTATTCCAAATCTTATGTACAATAATACTAAAAGTGAAAATAGATAGATAGATTGATAGAAAGATATGTTACAATAGTACTGATCCTCATAAAGCAAGGAGCTAATTAATTTACAAAGTAGCTTAGGTTTGAATATGTGACTGGTGGAAGAATCTTGCCTTGATAACTTCTTTAAAACGTTTTACTAATTTAATTTCTGGAACCATCGATGGTGCATCCTCAACCCTCCATTCTTTCTGCTAAAGGCGTCGTCCCCGAGTGCACATATTATGAGCTGAAGAAAATCTTTGTGAAGAATATATATATATGATGCATTAATTTAAATTGATGACTGGTCATACATGTCTTGGGCATCAGAACAAATGAATCCTTCAATTTTCTATGTTACTCAATAATGAGGTGACTGCCTTTTCTTTCTTTCTTTCTTTCTTTTTTGTTGTTGGCATTTTAGTAATGGTACATGAATTCCATCTCAAATATGCCAAAAATTTGAAAAGACAGATCCGATTTCTCCTGCTAATTAAATCAGACGACATATTTACAGGCGCATGCATGCAATTAATTATGCTCCTTCTACTTTACCACTGTCTTCTCATAAAAACTTGGAAGGCCAGCAAATATAGGAATAATGAATAATTGAAGCTTGAATAACCGCTTCGTTTCACCTGCAATTATCCCCAAAAAAAAAAAATCAGCACTGGCTCAGATTATCGTGATTAGCATAACATATAATCCCATGCACACATCCGTAAATGGAGTAATTAAGGAATTAGTAAAAATTAAATTATTTTTACCTGGGTTGCTTTTGAAGTTAAGGAGATTGATGCTGAAGAGGTGGATGATGAAGAAGAAGAAGAGGAGGTAGTTGTACTAGTTGACAATGCAGAAAGCCCGGCATTGTAAGCCATGGTGCCATCGGGCTGGAAAAGCCCGTAATTCCTCTCGGAGGTGGGGCCGGGCTTCATATCCTCATTGAACAAAGCAAACACGTAGATTTCCAACCTAGCGTTGGGTCTCAACGGCGTGCCTTCATTCTGCACCTGCCGCCGCAGAATATTCCGATTGTAAACGGCGGCGTTTTGAAGGGTGGCGCCAACTTCATTAACGTCGCCTCTAGAGGGCCAGCCTGTTTCCGAGACCCGAACCTCGAGCCCACCAAAGCCCAATTTCGCCATAGCGAATATGACCGCATCCACTTGCGCGTACAGCATGTTGTCGTAATGCAGCTTGGTGTTCGGGTCGACCATACCCGGGTTCGGGTTGAGAAGGACGTAGTCCAGGGGGATCTTATTCGGGCTATCCTTGAAGGCGAAGTAAGGGTAGGCGTTGATCCAGAACGGCGCCTTCGTGGCGGCCAGGAATTGGAGGAACTGCGGCATTATGCGGCTGAGCTCCGGCCGGAATATTCCCGCCGACGGAGGATAAGATTCGGCGAGGACGGCTAGGTTGTTGGGGGTAGAGACCTTGATGTACTGGTCGAAGCCGAGGTGGACCAGGGCGGCGTGGATGCTGACCATGGCGGGTACGAGGTAGCTGATGAGTGTGGTGTCGTCGCCGGTGAAGACCTCGTTGCCCACGGCGATCTCAGTGATCTTAGTTGCGGGAAAGTAGGGCTTGATATGGGTAGTGACCCACTGGAGCGCTTGGTTTGGATCGGTTAACGTGGCCAGCATATCATTTTCGACGGTCACGATTAAGTCGACGTTCGAGTTGGCGAATGCAGCCAGGATTTGAGGGTTCGTGTCATAGATGCGAGCCTTGCTTAGCTTGAGAGATCGGAGAAGTTGTAGAACCTTCTCCGGCGCCGGCAGGTTGTTTCCGACCTGACCGTAGTTTATGCCTAGTGATTGCGCTTCTTGTATCACACCTAAACCTTTCCAAACAATATTTATTTATTAATATAAGATGATAACTTCACCATGAAACAACATACGAAAACTTGAAAAGAAAGGGAGATGATATAATTGTTACCTGACAAAGTTAGAAAGAATCCTAGAAGAATATGTAACATGGAGATCTTGGTGAGGAGATTTTCCATGACAGAGTGACTTTTGTGATTTTTTCTTCTAGAGAGAGAAATGAAAAGGCGTGGAGAGATAGAGAGAGAGAGAGAGACTTTCGTGATTTGTATAAGAAATCAAGAAAGGGGGGGAAATGAAATGGAGGGAGAAGGGGGTAATATATAGGGTGTGTGGGGATGAATTCTTTACTTTACTTGTTTGTTTTTGTAGTATATGAGGTTAGGGGGTTTTCATGGTTGGGTGGCTTGCTTGGCTAAGGCACATAGCCCTTAATATAATTTGTTTTGATTGCCTAATTAAGTTGTCCTTTTATGAAGGCCATCACTTTCTTCACTCAAAAGAAATTAAAAAAGGGGCAGGGGACAGGATATCCCTCTCGATATTGAAAATCAGTTATATGTGCATCTCCGATCCATCAATTCTTTCTACTTTAATAACCTGCAGTATGTTTCTGCATTCTTGATTTAGAACCTGGTTTTCAGTTTCACACAATTTATATGCACCTAAGTTATACATATTTGTTCATTTTTGCACAATGCATGCCAACTTGCTAATTAAATATAAGACATTAGTTATCCATGTTGTTTTTTTCCTTTCCTGATTTTCGCCTCGAGGTTATCGAAGTTCTGTTCAACTAACCTATGTAACACTTTCCCCTCTCAAGTGTGTCATTAAATTGTTATACTTATGGTATCCCACGAAGTCTTTTATTATGTTTAGCTAATCGTACAAGTAATTTGTCTAGTGCAGTTCACATATTTTGCGTGAATTATTTCTTGATTTATTAGATAATAATAACCTGTAAGCAGTTACTAGGTTTTATCTGGCCTCAAATTGGTAAATATTCCGGTTCTAAATCTAAAATCGAAAGTGGTACAATTTGAATTTGATAAAATGGTTTGGTTCTAGACTCGTTACCGAAACTGTTAACATTTGGACAAGATCGAAATTTGAACTGGTAAAATTAACCTGTAAATGCGATCTTCAAGCTAAATCAAGAATTTTTTTTTTAAATTATAGAAAATTCATATTTATAATTATTGTATATATACGTGTTAATATAATTTTAAAAATAAAAAAAAATTAAAAAAGAACAATTGAAAAATTGATGGGTGGGACCCGAATCAAAACCGTATCACAGATCGGGCCGGGTCTGATTATGCCATGTCCGGATTTAAATGGGTTTGAACCAAAACCAAAACTGAAATTCTGTATTGTATGTTCACTGATTTGGATTTGGATCCGCATGTTGACACCACTAATACGTTGGATAAAATTCATATGATACATATTAACATAGATTGTATATTCAACCTTTTTCATGAGTCAGTATATATAATTATAAACGTCGGCAAGAACGACAAGTTTTTACTTATAACATACTTTATTGTCTGTAAACCTTACAGGTGCCTCTTTCAATTGCTGAGGAGGAAATTTCAACAACAATACTATTGGATATTCAAAAGGTTCCTTTATTTTTCATTGCCTAATTCTAGATAACTCTTGGACCGGAGTAACCAACCTTAAATTGTTGTTACTTAATTTGTCGTGCTAAATGTGCCTCCACTTGTTGACACATTATTCATGCTGAATAGTTAGTTGTATTAGGCCAGAGACATAATAAAGGAACAAAATGTTTATATTAGTAGGGAAAAGGGAATGTTTAAACCAGATCTTTCTGCTAACTCAGGTTTTCAAAGTATAAATTGAACGCGTTAGTTTCAAATATCATTAACTGATGAAATATTTAGAGGATATATATATATATATATAAGAGATTAATGAATTATTAATTGTTGTTGACGAATGTGTTCCTGTGCGGTATATTATAGTGTATTTACATAAAGTGATGACGGCAAAAGTGGCGATAATCATAATCACAACCGTGAAATCTTGAATTCATTAATTTTACCAAACCATCATAACGCACCCCACTGTGGCGAACTTAATGAGTTTTATTCCGCCAATTAACAATACAAATAAACAAAAATAATGATGATAACGATAATGATAATAATGATAAAGAAGAAGAAGGTGGTGGGATTAAAAACAATAGTTACTAGTTAATGTGGGATTTTGGAGGGGTTCAATAGTAGTAGTAAAGTGTTTGTTGAGAAGGCTTTATGAGAGAGGAGACAAAGAAAGGCGTGTGGATAAAATGAGTAATATTTTTTGAATATGAGGTCGATGGTGGGGATTTGAAAGGCTAAATTACACGTAATTTGGGCCCAAAGAAACGAGCAAGCAAAAGTGAATGAATTAAAGTGTTTGGTGGAATAGAATTGGATAAGGAATGGAATGGGATTAATACGTGGGATTTTGTAGACTTACGTCCTTATCCTTCACAATCCCACTTTCTTCTTCCTTTCCTATTGCTATTTCCTTCCTGTTGCTGACGCATTTATCAACCAACAACTCTTTTTTTTTTTTTTTTTTCTTCTTTATTTCACCCCATGTTTTTCTTTTTCAAGATTTAATTTACGAGCAAGCGATAAAGATTATTGTGCATTTAATCTACATTAATTCATCTTAACTAATCTACTAATTTGTGAATCTAGGAAGGACAAACCTGGAAAGGACAAAAGCAGGTTTGTCATATACTACTTGCCGGCCTGCCTGCCTGCCCATGTGCAAAGAAAGAATACTTTTTTTCAAACAAAATTTAGTGAGGCTGCACTGCAGATAAAACTTTTGCTTAACTCCTAAGAACCAATTGAGTTGCGCCTAATTAGTAATTATTGTTTAATTACGATGATTAGATTAATCATTTTGACAATTCCACACGCCTACTCATCTTTACACTTACACTTAATAATTAAACTAATTAATTTCAACAAATAGATTCACTCTTGACTGTTAAAGATCCCATCTCACCAAATTCGCTTCCCACGCTACACAACAATCTTAGCCGAATCAATCTCTCATCCCTCTCAGCATACTATCATCTAGAAACGACCTCTCCAGCAATAAATTAATGATTATGATCAATTATATTTTTAATAATTTAATTAAGTGATAATATGCTATAAATAATAAAATAAGGTTATAATGGCACATTTATCTTATAAAATATTAACTGCATCGTTATTTTCGGTAACAACAAGATTTAATTTTCATAATATTTTTTGCATTGTGTTGTATACAATGCAATGTTCGCATTATTGTTGGTTTGTGTATATATATACAATCCTAACTCCGACTCCACCACCGCCCCCTTTTCCGCCTCCTGAATGAATCTTCTCTAATACAAGCATCAGCAACAACGACACTATTTACTCCAACTCCACCACCACCACCAACATACAATCCAACATCTCCCGCCCTCCCTCCAAACCCTCCCCCTCCTCCTTCGCCACTTCCTATGCCGTCGCACCCTCCCTCGTCACCTTTCTCACCCCACCGTCGTTCCCACATCCACTTGCTCTCCCTCGGGACTTCAACTCGTACCGACAATTGACGGGACATAAACCTCATTTGTTCTAGCCGCTGCCAACGCAAGCGGCACACAAAGACTCTTATGGATTCATATGGGGGCTAGAAACGATGACAATTGGGACTGTAATTAGTCCTTATATGCACTGTATATTGTACGGAATATGCATTATGATTTTGTCATTATATGGACTAAATAATAGATAACATGCATAAGTTTTAGTTCCTATATAAGACTTGGTTCTCACTGGATCTTATGCATGTTATCTATTATTTTGATGCATAACATGATAATGCATTTTTATTCATTAACCAATGCATCATAATTTCAATGCATTTTATGCATAAATTTGATGCATAATTAATCTGTATAAAGAGAATTGATCAAATGAGAACTAATCTTTAGATAGGAAATATGAACCAATCTGGGCCATTGATTTTTTTGTACAATCGATCTATGATCCAAATTAATTATGCATCAAATTTATGCATAAAATGCATTGAAATTATGATGTATTGGTTAATGATTAAAAATGCATTATCATGTTATGCAATAATATTCTACGTGTAATGTATCAAAATAATATAATATGTGCATAAGTTTTAATTCTTATATAAGACTTGGTTTTCACTGAATCCTACTCACATATATATATATATATATATATATATATATTAACTCATACACAAAATAATCATTATGTGAAAAATGTGAAATTTTTTTAATCATTTATTTTAATAAATCAAGAATTTGTGATCTTTTTTATAAATTAATTTCAATTAAAAAAATCTAAGTCTCAATAATAATGAAAAATATTTATATTAACATTTAATTCTAAATAGAACGAAGATTAAATTCTTTTTTTTATTTCTCATAATAATTTAACCCTTTATATATATATACATATATATATATATATATATATCCCAAGCTAAGTGTTTTATATTTGTTTTTGGACACGGTATTTAAGAATAATTGAAAAGTAGTATAAAATTGATGATAGAAATATATTATTTAAAATTTTGTGAGTAATAAAGTTATTTTAAAAAAGAAATAAGTTGAGACAATTCAAAAGGAAAAACATAATAGTTAGAGCGGGACATAGTGAGTACTATATGACAAGACCCGCACTATATACACTTCAAAATGAGTACTATTAAACTTACTAGGGTTTGTTTTCTTTATAAGATTGTACCAAATAAAATCTAAGATTAGACTAAATATTATGTTTGATTATCAAGACATATTATTACAAAAGTCCAAGATTCAATCCCCCAATAGCCCAGCCCGTTATTATATCAAAGATAACAATCGCAGCCAACCCCCTACGATAAGAACATCAGTCTAAGAAATCTACAGACACAGTACTACTTTATCCTTTGTCTTTCATTTTATGCTTTCCAAACAACTTTTTATTAGTCAAGATTCAATCTTGACTCATCTATTACTATATCTCATTGTTATCTTGTCTTATAAACCAAACAACACCCTAGTGTATTGTTTGATTTTTGAACTGGGCTTTAAAGTAAGCTGTTCTCTTATAGGTTCAGATAAAGCCCAATTCCAGTACGTAGTTTGAATAGTTGAGATATCTAAATGGAAATAGCTACAGAAGTCAGAAAATAACTAAAACAATGCTGTTATGAAAATGACTAGTTATAACAAATTTGCCAACTTTTACGAGTCATTTATAAAATATTTTTTTAATATATACTCTTGACAAGTCAAAGTCAACAAAGATATTAAATCGGCCATTGAAAATTTTGGTAGCCGTATCATATCTTTTAAAGTGGGAGACTCGGAGTAGAGGTGCTACTGTTCGAAATCGAATTATAATTTAAATATTTTTTAAACTGAAATTGAACTCTTATTACGACAGTTTATAATTACGGTTTCGAAATGATCAAAACATTAATAGTAATATATTTAAAAATTTAAATTTTTAATTATTTTTATTATGTAATGCATATCATCATTTATTTTTTAAGATTTTCATTTTCTAAAGCTATATTAATTACAAAATAAAAAAATATTAGTCTATGGTTATATGAAACTACAAAGTATCATTAGTTTTCTAAGTAAAAATTCAAAGTTTATTTTTATTATTAATGTATTTATAAGTTTTAATGTATTTTTATAAATTATAAAAAAAAATACTATTATATATAATGTAAGAAATAAACAAAATTAGGTAAGAAAAATTTTAAGTTACGGTTCTATATTTTTGGAACCGTAATTAAAATATTCTCTACACACGGTTACGGTTCGAAATCGAACCGTTGAGCACGATTATAATTTGCAGACGCGTTAATTACGGTTTAGTTATGATTCGATTCCACAAATTCTCGTTACTTTAAACATCTCTAAATAGTACTCATCAATATTGCACCGCTTATGAAATAGTAGAAATATAGAAGCTTGCCTACATGATATATTAATAAATTACGTAATTAAATTAATAGTATCCTGTTCGAAGCCGCCAATTTATTCGGTTAAATAGCTCATTCTATACTTTTTTTTTCAAAATGATCATCAACGTATAAAACAAACACATGTATTGTTTCAACTACAGTTGTATTATTATTGTCTCAAGAAAAAAGAAACAATAAACTACAATTGGATGGATCCAATTGTATACAATATTTTTCTAGAAAATGATAGAACTTTATTCATAAGATTATCGGTTCCATTTGGGGAAATTAATTGGTTAATCCCCCAACCATGCATGTGGTGAAAGAGGTTGTGCAAAGAGATAAAAAGAAGGCTTTTCCCTTTTATGACCAAATGCATTTACATATGTCATCAACCATTAAACCTTATCAACATTTAGGGCTTGTTTATTTATTTATTTCTTCCTTTTTTCAATTAACTAACAATGAGCTTGTTTCTTTCAAACAGATAGGGCAGATTTTCATATTCTTGAGATGTCAAATGCAAGACTTTGAAGAAATACATCTCACTACTCTTCATCTTATAAGTATGCATACATACATAAAAATATAAAAAAATCAATTTGAGTGGAATATAAAGCTATTGTCATAGTAAATATATACATAATACAACATATTGTTATATTAAATAAATTATAATTTTCTTTATATCTAATCAGGTCGGTGTTACACCAATATGATTTTATAATATGATACTTTTATCAATTTTAAATTTTAATTGAAAAATTATTGCAGTTGAGATTTTAAAATTATACCCTGACATATCATATATACCCACGCATTAATATCCTTTCTACCTTAAATACATAAATGAGATAGAAAGGTAGTAGAGATGATAAGATGACGCTTTTGGTAAAGCCGTTTTGGTATAAAGGAAGATTTAAAGCATGAAGCCACAAATTAAAGAAAAAAGAAAAGATAGGAGAGATGAGAATTTCAATTGGTGCATGCATGAAAAGATTTCAAAGTACAAATTAAGGGCATGCAAATTGGGGGTCTTTTCTTTTTGAAAATTTCTTTTATGTTTGATTTAAAAAGATTTATTAACAAGTTGTTTGGTAACTTTAGTAGGATGGATGGTTGGGAGCAGCTGGGTGGGGCCCCAATGATGATGTAAGCACAGTATAAAGCTCATTACCAATCGATGCATGGAGTCAAAAGTTGACCAAATCTTGTCTTCTTTTCTTATAATATTTCAATCAATTACCATGATAAGATAAGCTACTTGCGATCTGAAAACCAGGAATGGTTATATTTCAATCACTATAGTATATAGTAGTGTTCTATATCCTTTTCTTTTTATTCACATATATTTTATTAGCATTAAAACAAATTTACAGTGTTTTGTATTTCACTCACAACATATACAATATGAATCTATCATGATTAATATTTAATCACGATACCATTTTTTGTTTAATTCGTTAAGAATATCTTTATGGTATTAGTATGGTGCCGAGCAATGTATGTATAAATAATCAATTTTGTGACAAAATTGGCATGAATTGAAAAAATGTAAATATATTTTAGTAGAAAAATAACACATCAAATAAAATATATGTAACGATTAAAATATTGAGTGTTTTGTCTAATAATGTTCCCAAATAAAACGATATGCTTTTGGTGGACGGCTCACACGGATAATAAGAACACATTAATAATTATATTACTTAGTCTGAAAATTAATTAATTGGTTTAGTATAAATTAAATTGTAGTAATAAATTTTATAAAAATTATAAAACGATGTAATTATCTATTTTCACAACATACATGCCAAAAATATTATTTTAGTGTAAAATGATCGGACTGCACCGAGTTGTTCCATTGTGCATGGTTGAGGTAATTTTGGGTTACGTAATACCAGCCAGAAAATCAACTGGACATTTATCTTCACAGTCCATACATGTCCATTTTCAACTCGGCTGGGTCTTTTTTAACGGCCCTATGTATCGATTTTAATGAATGTGTTGTTATTGAATTAAGAAATTTGTGACATTTTTTAATTAAATATGTATGTTGAGTAAATTAAAATTAATATATGATTTAAATATGATAAAAATTATTGGATGATTAATAAATGAGTAAGTATGATGAGAATTTTGTGATATTTTTTAATTAAATATGTATGTTGAGTAAATTAAAATTAATATATGATTTAAATATGATAAAAATTATTAGATGATTAATAAATGAATAAGTATGATGGGGTTTAATAAGTTCCACATTATATAATTAAATATGTTGTAAATAATTAAAAATAGTGGTATGCCAAATAATGATAATTTAAATAAATAATAATGTATAATGATGATAATATTTAAGAGCATGTGTGCTATATATTTGTCAAAATAAAACTGTGCATATTTTTAATAGAAGAATTGAAATGAATAAGACATATTCCCTAATGTATAAATTGTTACTCACTTTGACTCGTCAATAAAACTAATTTAATTTAAAGTGTATTATTTATTGGCAAAGGTTGAATACAACTTGAGATAAAAATATTAAAACAAGCTGATCTTGTGGAACCATAGAGCGTACAATTTATGTGTACAAATGTGCGTGTGTTGGTCTAGTGATATTGTCTTAATGTCAAGACAATAGATTTTGGATTCGAATTCTCCTAGCTTGACGCGATTATATAATTTAATGTTAATGTAATCCATTTTTTTTAAAAAAAAAAAACTTTTTTTATCAGCGATGGAACCATGAATACAACTTCGACTACTAAAGTGATAAAAATAAATTACACCTTACATACTCATATAAGTTAGTGCAAAGTTTAAGCAAAAATACAAATACCGCTAGATGATAATAAAAACATATCTAGCATTAAAGGTAGACTGTTATTAAACTTGATCAGAAAAAATAATAAAAAGAAAACTACAAAATTAAAGAATCCATTAAAAAAAAAAATACTCCACGTAACTTGATAGGCGAAAATATATTAATAAAAAAACCCCCACTTATTGTAACATGTACTATTCCAAATATTTAACCACGTTCTTATAATATACTCCCTCCATCCACGAAAAATTTGTACATTTATACACTTTATTACGTCTACAAAAAATTTGCACACTTCTATTTTTAATAATTATATATGTTGGACTCATTATTATCTTTTTAATCACTCACATTATACATTTAACGATAAATAATGTGGGACCTTCATTCCATTCATAACATATTTAATTTATTTATTAATCAACCACTAACTTTTTTTTCAGTCACATACACATATTTAATTAATAAATATTGTGGGCCCTTACTCCACTCACAGCACGTTCATAGTATTCGTTAAAACCTGTGCTGAACCTAAGTGTGCAAATACTTGGTGGAAGAAGGGAGTATTCTAAACCATTATATTTTAAATCTTATAAGTCGGGCCTAAATTTATTACATGTACATGAGTATTTGGGTATTTAAAAATCTAAAATACTTATCTAATTATTCATTTATATAATAGTCTTTAATCTTTAAAAAAAAAATTAATTTCATTTTGATCCATGATTTTTATTCTAACCCAAATGATTTAAATAAAAATATATTTCTTAACTCATAGCTAGCCCAATGTTTGAGCCCATTAAAAATTTGGGAAAACCAAGTTGTAGATGTTTTGTGTGGCTACAACGAATCAAAGTTTCACCCCGTTCAACAAAACTAAAATCCATATCTAAAGGAACGAACTAAAGCAAAATATAAAGTGATAAAGTTGTATATTAATTGAATTGATTCTACAAGAGAGAAAGAGGTTCTATTTATACAACAAACTAGCTTTAGCTTTCCATATTAACTACTTCTAATAAACTAACTACTATAACTCCTTTGTTGCACACACTCGTGAACCTTCTTGGATCTTCTTCTTATTTCTAGTTCTTTCTTGATCCTACTAAGCTAAGCTAGAAGCATTCTTCCAATACACCTAGCTAATGGATTATTTCCTTCTTACAAAGGTTGAGTTAAGAAATGATTGAATCTTGATTTGAAATCATCCGAAATTAGTCGCCCAAAGTCAAAGTATAAATAGGGTTATATCCCATCTTCTTCTTCACAGCAAGATACAAACTATCGACTCATGAAAACAAGGTAATCTATTCCCTTCGTATTTTCCATCTTTGTGTATTGATTAAAAGGCTCCGACGGGGTGCATGGTGAAGCCATTGTACCAAAGGCCATGTAATTAAGTTTCACCACAGATTGCCATATATCATACACAATACTGATTTCATATCTCAGTTTAGAAGTATATGAAGGTGTAGCGAGTTGTTTGATGAAATGCTTTTAAAAGTAATCTGACTACGTTAGTCATACTTTAACTGCGAGGGATTAATTACAGCACTTTGTCATCAAATGAATTTAATAAGTTATCGGTCTTTTACTTTAAAGAATTTGTTACTTCCCCCAAAAACATAAGAGTACAATATAATATTAATATATTTTTTATAATATTTGAATTTTTAGTGTATACTATTTACGGTTTGGAGATGATAAAGAAATAGTTGTACAATTATATTTCAAAATTTGTTTTGGAAGATGGATAAGTATATAAATGAATTATCGAGTTCAGTGAATTAGCAAGTATTCCTATACGTATATGTGACGTTAATGAATAGCTTAGGATGTGACGTTATCATTCCACTAACATGAGCCAATATCTAGTTATCAATATGTTGATTTGAGATTATTTTAATTGGTTTTGCGATCTGCAAGCAGATAAATTTTAAACTAGCATGAGAATATAAATTAACGCCCGAGCTAACTATGTTAATTAACAACTATTACTATAACATAAATGAATAGCTAGGTTATAAACAAGTATTATTATAATCCATCTGTCTCATTATTATTGGCCCCAAAAGTCAATAAAATATTCATAAATTTGATCAAATAGAACCAACAATATTGAAACGGAGGAAGTAATACATAACAATACAGCAAATTAATTTAATAGTGAATTCCCATCAATATTTTCAAGTGGTCATGCACTTGTATTTATTTAGTTTGCATTTGCTAATAATAAAGGTTCCATAGAAGAATTCATGGATGTTAATATTAAATCTTTTTGCATATACTATAATTAGAAAAGGTAGGTTAATTACGCTCTTCGGCAGCCGGTGCCATTTTCCCTGTTGCAGTTATAATATAAGGCCGCCACCGGCATTCCTAAGTTGTTCTCCTCTGCAAATTCTTTAGTGCTAAAATTCTGGCGCCGCTGCGGCGCAACCACCGTCTGCCGCCCGCCGTACTGCCGGAAAAGCACCATAACTAGGCGATGGATACCAACTGTCGGTTGAGGACTCTCGTAGCTCACTATTTCTCTCCCTGCATGCATTATTTAACTCATCTCCTCAATCTAATAAACCTTTTAAATCAAGTACTCGTATAATATCATTATTATTATTATTGCTAAAATAAAATGCGTAGCTCACCGAAGCTTGCTTCTGTTTTTCCTGGAATGTCGGCCACTAACCTGAATTTATAGCTTACAAATTTCAAATTAGTATTTGATTAATTTATGCATGTGCTTCGTAGTTTTAAAGGTGAGCACAAGTTGTTAATTATTTATCTATATATAAGAAAATTGAACTTTGCACTGGCTTAGTTAGGGAGTTAATCTAAAAATTGAATCAGCCAACCAAATTTTGATTGATCGGTAATAATTAAATAAAATTTACTTTTTTTTAATTATTACTCCCTCCGTCCCACTAAACTTGGCACGTTTTATATTCAATTGAGTATATTAAAATAATAAAACGTGTCAAGCTTAGTGGGACAGAGGGAGTACAATTTTGTCGACTTCAAACATCTTTATATATAAATTAATTCTTCATAAAAAAACAACAGTATGTATCTAATAATAATTGAATATTAATTATTAATCATATATCAATATACAAAACTTGTTGAATGGTTGAAACAATAGTAAAATTAGATAATTGAGGATTCATACTTTGTCAATATAAGAAAAAGTATCATGTGATTAAATAGTTGATAATATTTATAAGAAAAGGCATATATACAATAAATAAGCAAAAAATATGAAAAAAGAAAAAACTCGTATGTACTATTTCACGGCAATTGACAATATAACAATAAAGAATTTTCAGGAGAAAGCAAAAGAGGTGAATAAAAAAATCAGACCGTAATCCTTGTGTAGACTTTTTTGTTTAAATTTTATTATGTGTTTCAAATATTATAATTAAATAATATATATATATATAGGTATCAGATCGGGTCAGTTAATTACCTATTTTACATATATAATATAAATATTGAATAGGTATGATCGATTTTTGAAAATTGAAAAAAAAAATCATAAGGAAACAGTTCAATTAACCTTATTTCTGAATAAATATTTATTCGTTTTATCGGGTGATTGGATTTTCTATTTTTTTTTTATGATCACCTCATCAAATTTAAAAAAGTATATATTCGTGATATATAATTGGGTGATAGTTAAATTAAGAAAGTGATAAACTAACCAGTGCAGGTACTCCTTAAGGTATGGATTGCTGGGGTTTGGAGCATCAGCATCCACCATCATCTGTAAATTAAATAATCAAAATCATGATTAATCATTGGTCATTAAGACATTTCTATAATTTTTAACCACTTTCTAAATTTTTTCAAATATATGTATCCTTCACATAGAATATTGGACATGAAATCGTATCTCAAGTCGCTCTAATTATTTGGTAGAAATTAGATAAATATTACTTAAAAAAAATTTAAACATTTTGTGCGAAACGGAGAAAATATTACTTACAAGAGTGTAGAATGTTCGAAAATCATCAATACCACCAATCTCAACCCTAGGGCGGGAGAGAACCTGGGATGGTCTAAAACGAGCGCCGTTGATGATGATCCTGCCTTCGATGTATACTCGAACATCGGTGGTGGCGGTAAATGGCTCCAAAACGTCTCCGATAATGTTGCTAACCACCAAAGGGTGCCTATTATTATCTCGAGCCATACCTCGATCCCAATTAAACCTTCACCTTGATATGATATGAATATGATATTTAATTATATCTACGCTAGTACTATATACTATACTACCAATAGTGCTTGCATATAACAATCTTCATGCATGTTGCCAAGTATAAATACAAACATATTTGTTTCCATTTAAAGTAGGTTTCGTAGCTCTAGCATCTTACCACAAATGTCCTATTATTAGATTCTCTCATTTTCAACACACGTGTAACCAAACTTTAACAATATTATAATAATATAATACTCAGTGTTACTTGTGTTTTCTATTCTGTTTCTCCTCTTTCAAAGGGTGTGTATATTGTAGTGGAGTGCGGACCTGCATGCAGATTCTCATTCTCATGCAAAAGATAGACAGTGACATCGCCAATTTTCTTATTAACTTAAACCATTAGGATGTAGATGACGATACGTGGCGATTCTTATGGGACACATTTGGAATCTTAAACCTAGAATCCTTGGGATTGAGACGTGTCATTAATCCACAAATGACAAGTATGATTGTGCCAGATTTCTTACTATTCGTCTCTAATTTGGCACAATATTAATTAATTTTTTTTTATCAAACTATAATATTGTATCCAAAGTACTCATCACGAAATATATATATGCATTTCCGTATGTTAAATTAATCTTAATTTCGAAACAAATGACTACTTCAATATATTGCATAAAATAGTGAAGAATGATGATGATGTGCAAGACGTGTATAAAAATAAAATGGAGAATCCGCAAATTTATATACCACAAGTATGTACGCGTTATTACCCAAGAAGTAGTACTTTCATTTCATTATTAACACATATTGTCCAAATAATAATAGTTGTTTTATTTTAAAAAATAAATATTTTACCTTTCAAAAGTTAGTCAATTTTATTAAAATTCATCAATTTACACACAAAAAAAATTACTGTGTTAATACTTATACTCAAAAGCAACGTGTTATAAATAATGAGACGAATCGAATATGTATTAATAGGTAGAGAAATTAAAATGCAAATTCAAGCTGTCTTTGTCTCTTTCCTGTTGTACTTCCTCTGTCCCACCAATGTAGTCTCTCTTTCGTGATTGAGACGTCCCACGAAAGTAGTCTCATTTCCCCTTTTAACAAATTTTATAGCTAAAAAACAAAGGGTATTAAGATAAATCTAATAAAGTAAAGAGAAATAAAGTAAGATATTGATTTGCGTGTGAAAAAGAAGGGGCTACTCGTGGGACGGAGGGAGTATTATCTTTCTCCAAGTTGGGCCAATATAAATATTTAAAAAAATGTACATGTAATGTGTTATTACATTCAGAAAAGAACATGCATAAAGGAAAAGGTCAGGTATTCATGTACATGTAATGTGTCATTCCATTCAGAAAAGAAACATAAAGGAAAAGGTCGCATATTCTGTCAAAAGATCTGATATATATTCAATCAACTTGAGAAAAGAAAAAGCTCACTTTCTAATGCTTACATAAAATTGGAATATGTATATTTGTTTGGGAGAAAAATTATAATATCCACTTTCAAAAATTGCATGTATAAAATATCCGAAATCTCAATGTAGATGTTAAAATACTCATTTTATGTTGGGATTTGAAATTAAACTAAAAAAGTGAATAGATTCCCTGCAAAAGTAAAAATTAGTTAGGTAAATTTATTAATTTTATTAAAAAAAATATTTTTTAAAATAAGTAAAGGGGTGGACCGCCCCTTTCTTTCCCCTTTCTTTCTCTCCTTCTTTGTTAAGCTTGGACCATCCACCCCTGCACAAACCTCCCCTCCGCCTCCTCTTCCTTCTATCTCCTCCCATCATATCAATTCAGACCTCTCGCCGCTACGGTTGAACACTTGGACCGCTCGTCGCCGCCCTGAAAGTGGTTGAACTTGTTGCTGGGGATTGATGGAGCTTTCTTGGACCACCGCCGCCTGAACCTCGTCGGAGAGCCATGGGAGAGAGCGAAGAAGACATCACACGGCATATTCAGGTTCAAAATCACTCCGTGAACATGTTAGAGCGTGGACCGCTGGTAAAATAGGGATGGACCGCCCGACCTTATGCCGAGCGGTCCATCCTTAAAATGAACAAACTTACCAGCGGTCCATATAGATTCTGCACATATGTATTTTTCTTACATTTTTGGTGGCATGAAACCTAATTTTACGTGCATGTATGTTGATGTTTGGTTATTTAAGTTTATATTATGTTTAATTGAATTATTTTGTTCGAATTATACATGTTTAGGACTTGAATATATGATTTTTGGCTTTAGAAAAATACATAGCATCCACGTTTTGATGGAACTCTGGTAAATTGTCGATGGACCGTTGGGGCTTGAAGAACCTACCCAGCGGTCCATAGGCTTGTGATCTGATATAATTATTGTTGTTTCATTTATGTGAAAATTATGTAAAATATGTGAGTGATTTGGTGTTCTACGTAATTAATTGTGAGGATTATGATTGTTTTAATTTAATTATTATAATTTTGATGCATATGATGTAATTTTAATTTAATTATTGTAATTTTGATGCATATGATGTGATTTTAATTTAATTTGATGTTACATGAACTGATTTAAATTATTTTTATTGACTGAATGTTGAAAGAGTCGGCCCAGCCTTGGTATCACAGACCTAACTCTATTAATCGGAAATGTAAACCTAACACATACTATAAGATACGTATCGTAGAAGAAATTAGGTCTAGACTCTTGCAATTAGGTGGGAACGAGCTTGTTCAAAGATTCCAACGTGGGCCGTTTGGTCATTTCTTTAGTTGGGGTCCGGGTAACCTATCATGTCCAGCTTTGCACAGTATAGTGTGTAGGGCAATCTACACTAGGGGTGAGATTTGGTTCCACATATGCGGGGGTGATGTCGAGTACACTTTGGGTAATCATGCACTTATCACTAGGTTGAGATTCGGACCTTCAAATTTTGATAGTACATGCCCGCACGATCCGACTGGGTCGTCTTTCTTTATGTCCGCCTGTAATGGCATTCACATGACTGCTGCTGATCTCCTATCACGTTTTTCTAATTCCCGTAGCAGCATAGATGATCCTGATGAGATCCATTTCTGCACCGCCCTTGTCCTCATGGCTTACGTCTTTGTATTTTGCCATGATTCACAAAAACCTATTTTCCCGTGGCTATGGTCTTTGGTGGAGGACCTAGACACCTTTTATAATTTTCCTTGAGGCGCATACTCTTATAAAATTCTTAGGAATTACATTAGGAAAAATTCCCGATAATCCAAAATATCATTTCTATAGCCCGACTTGGGCACTGATGGTGTGGGGCTTAGAGGTCATCCCGGGATTCGAGGCGTTTGCTGGTAGGTAACGGGACATCCCTTCAGCATATCCCCGTTGTCTGAGATGGAATTTTCAGAAGAATCTAAACGGGAAAGTGGAGCAGCTCTATGAGTGTTTTGACACAGAGGTTAGTTTTATGTTCATTTACAATTATTATCTAATTATTTATTATTATTATGATAAGATTGTATTAATATTTATCTTAAATTTGTAGGGTTACGATATTTCTAATCTGATTGCTGATGAGGAGGAGGAGAGACGTGCATATTATCTCTCCACATAGTGTGAGACCCCCCTGGATGTGCAGTACATGCCTCTGACTAATCCAATTACCCGGGGGGGCATGAAAGCCGAGCAGCGTGCACCTAGGCATAGAGTGCTACCGGTTGTAGCACAGCCTATTAGCAGTCGGCGAGCTACAAGGTACGTGGAGCCCCTACATGTAGATGAGCCAGAGCTGGATGAGTCATATTACCACGACCCACCATCTGAGGCAGAGCCTCCTCCTCCTGAGATAGAGCGTCCTCCTCGACGTCGGAGAGATACTGGAAAACGTCCCAGGCCACGGGTGCCTGAATCATCATCTAGCAGTAGTGGTGGCAGGACACAACGTGTAGTTAGCGAGGTGGAGGCACGAATGAGTGCTTATGAGGCACGTATGATTGAGAGGCAGGAGCAGATGGAGGCCCAAATGATTGAGAGACATAATTATTTGAAGACTACTATCAAGAAATGGTTTGGAGAGCTTATGGGAGCCATCCGGTGTGGTACGAGCCGATATAGTCAGCCAATTATGCATACACGCGGGCAGGCCCCCCCTATGCCTCAGTCAGCTAGGCCTTCGATGCAGTCAGCTCGGCCTGCGATGCAGACACATCGGCCTAGTGATTTTCGAGCCACCAGCCCTCCACCAGGCGCAGTGCCAGATTTTCGGCCTTCTAGCTCTAGCAGTGGTCCTCACTACTCTGTGTCTGACCTACTGAGTTTTCAAGTGTCATTTGTGACCACACGTCATTTTTCGGCGGACACTTCATCTATAAGTTGATAGTTTTCATATTTATTTATGATAAATATATAGTTTTAAAATAAAAGTATTAATTTAATTTTGTTAAATGTTGTTTTGTAGACCCCATGACCATTTGACACGCAGCCAGTCAATGTGGCACATGATGACGCGGAGCCGGATGAGTTTGGGGGTCAGTTTCGTGATAGGCCACGAACTGCATTTTACCCGAAGGATGTACCAGATAGCATCGGGGAAGAAATAGTGAAGATGTATACTGCATTCATGAAGATATCCTACATCGACTATACTACAGTGACTGAGACTGTCTTTCAAATAAAAGTTGCTGACTTCTTCAAGTTGCTGACTTCTTCAAGTTGATGCTTCATATGGACGCAGATTACTTCACTAAGGTAAGTGTTTTAATATTAAAAATAATTTTAGTTAAAATTGAATTAATGTTACTAATTTATGATTGTTATTTTGCAGACCATAGACTTATATATGATGAGCCTCCAGTCCAGGGTGTTGAAGAATGATGGTGTATTCCCTTCACAGACCGGAGGACGCACTGTTATCTGCAAATGTGATTTATTCGTAAGTATTTTTAATACATTTATAGTTCAAGAATAAGTTATTTATATTCAAAAGAAAATTAGCCTAATTTTCTTTTGAATCTTGTCTTCAAGCATCGACTGAAGTCGGATTGGAATGCTGGTATGGCTCGTGCCGAAGTCGAGCAGTTGCCCGGATGGGAAGCAAAATTTTCATATATCCAACAAAATTATAGGGCAAGCGACTATTTGCGTGATATTATTCACGCACGTAATATGGGATCCACAGTCATACCTTGGTTTAAGGCCACAACGGTATGTTTTTTTATTAATATGCAATTATATATAATTATATGCTATTATATGAATTATATGCAATTATATTTAATTATATGCAATTACATATATTTATTTGATATTATATGAATTATATGCAATTATATATAATTATATTCAATTACATATATTTATTTGCTATTATATGAATTATATGCAATTACATATAATTATTTGTTATTATATGCATTCATATGTTACACTTTTAGGTTATATTTCCATGTATCGTCAACAAACATTATGTGCTCATTATTTGTGATATGTACAATCGGATCATGAGTCTGTATAATTCATTGTGGTTCAAATTGGACGACGCGACGAAGAATATGAGACACATGGCATTGACTCCTATTTACTATCTTCTACCAATGGTGTTGGCACAGTCGTTCTATTATCAGTATCAAAAGATAGGTGTGTCTGATACAAGTGACAAATTTAAGTTGAAGTTTGTCACAACCCGATTTCCAGATAATTATTTGAAATTCCTTAAATATATTGATTGTTATTTTGATTTCAAAGAAAATTATTTGTCTGATTTTGTTGTAGTCTAAGTCGCGCCCCTAGTTGAACCATAACGGTTAAAATTTTAATTATAAATATTAGAAATTATAATATATGTCTACATATATATTAAAATAATGAATTTACTTTAATTAATATGATTTTTATTTAATCAACTTATTGGGTTAAATTTAAACACAATATAGAGAAAATCTTTGAAGTATTAATTTATAGTTTTATAGCTCCTAATAGCTTCTAATAGCACCATAGCTTCAAGAAAATCTTGGCCATATCTAAGCTATAGTGATGCTAGTGTATCCTAAACTATAAAAAGAAAATCTATAGCAATGTAGAGATATGATACATTATTTCCTACTTCAAACCTACACTAGATTTATAATAATAGGTGCAATAAAAATCTTAAATTCCAATTTCTACATGCCTATTTATACATTACCACTTCATCGCCACTTCAGTGTAGTTCCACAACTAAACTAACTTCACATACTTACATACACTATTTGCTTCTCCAATCGATAATTTCACAAAGAAAACTCCAGAAATCAAATTGCATCCCTTTGTAAGTGTATTCTATCTTGATTTTATCTTTATCAAAGTACATCTCACTGTATAGCCATTTAAATTTCAAAACTCAAAATCAATTTTATTTGATTTCAAAACTTCTTTTCCTAAATACATAAATTTAAGCTTTTATAACAAAGCAAAATGAGGAATATAAAGGATTTGAATTGTTCTCCCTGTTTTCTGTTCTAAAACTAAAAATCAAAATTGTGAAAACATCACCGAATTAGGCGAGTCGGGACTAGCTCTTAATTGAAACGGTAGAAAACGTAGAAATTTTTATGGGCCTTCAAGCTACTGCCTGACCGAGAGAAAACGAGAATAGGGGGAGATGATAAGTTTGGCAGTGTCGAACGGCTGCGAGCAGCGGCGAGCGGTGGCTATCACCTCGACCCACTGCTTATGTTCTTCGTTTAGGGCGAGGTGCCAGCTAGGAGATGGAAATAATTATCGAAAAAAAATAAGAAGAAGAAGTAATTTTTAAGATGAGATATACGAATTTCACATAGGGAGATATTATTACATAATGGAGAGAGGTAGTAGGTGAGGAATGACAGAAAGAGAGGAAGGGGTCGTGAGGTTCAGGAATGGAAATTAGGAATTTTACTTGTGCTGAATTCATTATTTGAATTCCATTAATGGACCATAAATAAATTATGAAATGGGTCTTTCACTTAATTAGATTATGGGCCATTGAAACCTTATTTCAAATTTAATTAGATGGGTTTCCGTTTAAATTAATAAGTAGGCTAGGTACTTAATTCACTTTAGTGATTGGGCTTTATTAATAATATTGTTTACATTTAATATTAGTTAGTATATTTAATATAATATTATTTTTAACTTACGTAATTGATTTTATTAAGATGCTTTAGTAAAACAATTACGTTTTAATAATAAATTTTCAGATTTGAAAATATATTAATAATTATTTCTTAAACTATGTTTAGTTTAAATATTTTTTAATAAATATTAAAGAATGATTCTTAAAAGTTTATATAAGTATTTTCTTTAAAAGGAACAAATATTAATTAAGTTATGTTTAAGTCCTTTATTTTATAATTATAATATGTAACTAGGTGCGGCGCGGCTAAGGCTTTGACGTGGTTTCAATTGCTCGAATCTATTTCAAAGTTCAAAGTTTAAGGTGTGGTGATTTATTTAAGTTATGCCGTTGATTACCGTTGTTCATTTTAATATTATGTGTTGGCCGTATGTGTTAATATGAAACTATGTTGGTGAGTAGCAAGGCCGTTATTCAAAGTTGCCTCAAGTTGCTCTCACTCTATGTTATGCGCAAATCAAGTTATGTCGCCAGGGGCCCGCCAAATGGGTCCAGGACGTCACAGTCTTTGGTATGCCACCGTGCGAAATCAAGTCTATGTTATATGGCCATATCTGTTTACCGTTTTATTAACGTGGACAACTCTTGCATAATATCACACACTGAGTATACTTTTGTATGCTCATTCCCCACATTAACATTTCAGGTATTTGAGCTCGAAGGCGCGTGGGAAGTCGAATGACGTATCATGATATTTAAGAAAAACTTTATGCACTTATATATTAAGTACTTTTGTTATGCATTTCTATCTTAAGTACTTTTGCAAGGAATGCTAGACTTTGAAAGTATGTGTATTTTGATTGACTTGCAAAACTATATTATTATGCTTAAGTCAATTATGGTTATTTTAAAAGGGATTTGTTAGTTTATTTCAATTTACTACTATTTTAAGTTTAAAGATTTTATTTTTACTAAGTCACAAATATATATATATATATATATATATATATATTTCACTTATTTATATTTTATTGTTTATTTAATATTATTTCCGCATTAAATATTTATAAATTAAAGTTATATAAGATTAGGGTGTTACAAAGTTTCCTCCGGAATCAGAGCAATTTAAGCAAAGGGACAGTCATAGTTGTGGTCATTTTCTATGCATGACCGTTAAACAACATATTAGTGGGAGTTCATCTATTATCTGGGGAAGCAAAAATGTGAAGACGTATCGTAGATTAGTTGCTCAAAAAATTTTCTCTCTTTGTAATTGATTATTATTTCTTAACCATATGTTTGATATTTGATGACTTTGTTTTTTGCTATTCTTAATATTTGATGACTTCGTTGTGTTTTCAATTTACTACAATTTTTACAAAAATAAATACAAAAAAAATATGACTTCGGGTTAGGAGTAATATGCAATTTTAATCATTCGAATTCGTTTTGTTTTCAATTTACTACGATTTTTACAAAAATAAATACCAAAAAAAGACAATCAGTGGGATTCGAGCCCACATCATTTGAATTTCGAAGATCTATAAGGGCAAATAAAACCAAATCAGTTATCACTTCTTTTCAATTTATTAATACAAATAAAAGTGAATAAACATAAAGTAAATGCATAGCAAAACTGAATAGTGGGATTTGAACCCACACCATTGAACTTTGAAGATCTATAAAGGCAAAGCAAACCAAGTCAGTTATCACTTATTTTCAATTTATTAATACAAATAAAAGTTAATAAATATAAAGTAAATGCATAGCAAAACTCAAAATTACATTAAATATATTTAAATTTCTTCAAATATTCAATATAAATATATTTTTATTAGAATATATTGAATATTTGAAGAAATATTCAATATAAATATATATTCTTATATAATATTTCTTTAAATATAAAATATAAATATATTCTTATTAGAATATATTTAAATTTCTTCAAACATTCAATATAAATATATTCTTATTAGAATATATTGAATATTTGAAGAAATATTCAATATAAATATATATTCTTATATAATATTTCATCAAATATAAAATATAAATATATTCTTATTAGAATATATTTAAATTTCTTCAAATATTCAATAGAAATATATTCTTATTCGAATATATTGAATATTTGAAGAATATTCAATATAAATATATATTCTTATATAATATTTCTTCAAATATAAAATATAAATATATTCTTATTAGAATATATTTAAATTTCTTCAAATATCTATATAAATATATTTTTATTAGAATATACTGAATATTTGAATAAATATTCAATATAAATATATATATATTCTTATATAATATTTCTTCAAATATAAAATATAAATATATTCTTATTAGAATATATTGAATATTTGAAGAAATATTCAATAAAAATATGTTAGGTTTTTAAGTCTTGATGTTATTTGAAGTGTTGGCCTAATATTTGTGTTTTTGTGTTCTTCACATGAATGCTGATTGGGTCTCCAGCTAAGCATGACGTGGAATGGTGACATAGCACCCAGCTCAGCAGCCACATGGAGTGCTGACTCGGCAGCGTTGAAACATCACACGTAGGCTGGAGTAGAGACCAAGTCTTGAGCCATGCAGTTGAGATATTCATGCTAGTGGAATTATGTTCCACAAATTCAGGAGTCAAGCAACCAACTGAAGTTGTTCCACAATTCCAGGCAGATACGCGGAGACAACAATTGAACAACTGATTGCGAGAATTGTGGAAGACATGGGCTAACAGTTGCTATATTCACGGATCCAGGCCCATGTAGTCTATCTATAAATACTAGATTCATTCTTTCAGTAGATAGACGTTTTTTGTAGATATATTTCGTAGTTTTCGTTTTGTACGTTTCTTAGATCTTAAGAACGTACATTTAGTGTTTTAGTGATAGTGTTGCTATTATAGTGTAGCTCAACATTGTAATAGTCCAACACTTATTTTGATTATTCCTTTTTGGCCGTAAGGCTTCCGTGTAGGTTATTGATTTATATAACCTACGCAAAAATATCTCGTGTCTTCTACCTTAGCTTCCGCAAGTTTTCATTTAGAGTAGTTGATACACTTTCAAGTGGTATCAGAGCCATCACTCGACACACTGAGTGTGGTCCTGATAGTATCACGACTCTAACACATCGATGGATCCGAATAGCATTGGAGTATTTTGGCCTCCAGTCTTTGATGACTCGAATTACTCATATTGGAAGACACGCATCCGCTCATACATTAAGTCTTTAGACAGAAGAGCGTGGTTTTCCGTGGAGAATGGGTGGTCACCACCAAATGCTGCTGACGAACATGGTGATGTGGTTCCAACACCACAAGATACATGGACGCGTGATCAGGTTGATGCTTTGCTACGTTTGATGACCGCGCACTGAATGCAATATACTCATCAGTTGATACAAATATGTTCAAACTGATCAAGAACAGTGTGTGTGCTAAAGATGCTTGGGATATCCTGCAAAGACATTGTGAAGGAGACACCAATATCAAACAGTCACGTCTACATATTCTCACCTCAAAGTTTGAGAATATGAAGATGGAGGAAGACGAAGATATTACCAGCTACGCAAAGAGGATTCTTGACATTTCGAATGAGTGCCAAGATCTGGGAGAACCGTTGAGTAATAAAGTTCTTGTGTCGAAAGCACTTTGTACCTTACCACCTAGGTTTGATATGAAGGTGACAGCCATTGAAACATCACACCCCGTGAAAACACTTGAGTTCACGGACCTCATGAACTCTTTCAAAACCTATGAGATGAATTTGGAGGCAAGAGGCACATTCACGAAGAAGAAAGTGGTGGCTTTCAATGCAGACACACCCTCGTGCAGCAGGTTACCTGACATCATGGAATCAAGTGAGTCCGAAGAAGTGGAAGAGATCCACGAAGGAGATGATGTTACCCTGATTACCAGAAAATTCAATCGGATGGTGAGAGGATTCAATCGAGACAAGAACAAAGATAGGCCCAAGGAACGAGATACACCGCGTCTGGAGTACTACCAATCTCCAAGGAATGATAACATTCTAAGAAAATCTCCTGTTAGGAAAACACCTCACAACGAAGTGTTTAAGTTCAGCTCCTCTAGACTCGACAACGTACAATGTCATGAATGTAGAGGATTTGGGCACTTTGCAAATCAGTGTGCCAACACACTTCGGAAAATAGGGAAGTCCTATTGGGTGTCTTGGAATGATGAGGAGTACGAGTTCTTTGAAGATGTTGATGAAGAAGGACCATTCGAGAGCATAACACTGCATGTGATAATGACACCACCGGACAGATCAGGCCAAAACATCGATTCTGAACCACTCTCGGATAGGTATGACCCTAACTATTATTCTAATTTGTTTTTTTTAAATGCCTCTGTTTGTGATGCAAGAAGTGTTGAGTAGACTCTGCATGTGGTGAAGAAAGTGAGGACCATGCTTTCACTATAATACAAGGATTAAAAAGGTTGTATGATGAGCTGTTGGGAAAATGGAAACAACAAGCACGGGATCTGGAGGCCTCAATAGCTGAGATAACACGACTCAAGGAATCCCAAGTAAAATAGGAGGTGCTGATCACACAACGCAACATAGAGCTCACCAAAGTGAAATCCCAACTTGAAGAAGCTCAGCTGACCATTCGCAAGTGGAATACTGGGACGTATTCACTAAAGGAGATCATGGACATCGCAAACCCAAGCAAAAGGGGCCTTGGATATCCTGCACCAACTATGTTTTGTCATGGATCTACATCGGTTGGAGAAACATCCAATACCAAAGCAGATGTTGTGCTCACAGATCAGCCAACACAGACAAAACATGACAAACCTCAAGCGGAAAAAGGTAAGAAAGGCAAGAAAAAGAGAAAGAGGCGTAGGAGGAAATATCTATGTCATTATTGTCTCAAACCAGGCCACATAAAACCTTTCTGTTGCCAAAAGAAAAGGGTTGAAAAGTCATATTCCGTGTTGCCTCAACAACCCAAAATGATATGGGTAAAGAAAGCTGATCTAACATGTAATGTTGTTTACACAGCATAGAAAACTAACATTTCAGGCTCTTGGTACTTTGACAGCGGATGTTCACGCCACATGATAGGTAACAAAACATTTCTTTCCAACTATGAAATTTACGACGAAGGAAATGTTTCCTTCAGTGGAGGTTCAAAAGGTAAAATCATAGGGAAAGGTACACTAAATGTTCCTGGGTTACCTGCTTTAACAAATGTTTATCATGTCCAGGGGCTTATGGAAAACTTAATCAGCATAAGTCAATTATGTGATGGTAACATGCTTGTGAAATTCAGTAAAAATGCATGTGAAGTGTACAATAAAAGAAACTTGTGTATTATGAAAGGACAAAGGTCATCAGACAATTGTTATATGACTGATAACCTAAAATGCAACAAGGCTCAAGTTGATGATGTTACTCTGGCACAAACGATTAGGCCATACTAACTTTCGAAATCTTGGCAGTTTAGTAAAGATGGATGCAGTACGAGATCTACCCAACCTTGGGAAGGCAGACCAAATTGTGTGTGGAGACTGTCAGATAGAAAAACAATTACATGCATCACACCCTGCTCTACAGCACCATAAACAACAGTTTGGGACCAACCGATGCTTTGAACTTCTACATATGGATCTTGTAGGACCCATGGAAGTTGAAAGCATTAGCGGCAAAATGTATGTAGTAGTTATGGTAGACGATTTCTCCCGATTAATATGGATCCACTTTTTACGTGAAAAATCAAAAACATTTGAGATGTTTAGGAATATGTTTGCTCGCATTGCTAATGTATTTGATGCTTGAATCTCTCGTATAAGATATGATCATGATCGTGAGTTCGAGAATTCGCAATTCACAACTTTCTGTGATGAAATGGGAGTATGTCAAGAGTTTGCAGCACCAAAGACTCCACAGTAGAATGGGGTGGTCGAACGCAAGAATATGACCTTGATTGAGATGGCAAGGGTTATGCTGAGTTCAAAACAAATGGCGAAACATTTTTGGGCTAAGGCAGTAAACACTGCATGTTACATCAACAATCGAGTCAACATTCGACCAGGCTCATTCAAAACACCGTATGAACTGCTTAAGGTAAGAAAACTTAACCTAAAACATTTTTGCGTTTTCAGGTGTGTATGCTTTATTTTAAATGACCGCGAGTATCTAACAAAGTTTGATGATAAGAGCGACAAAGGAGTATTTGTTGGATACTCAACAAACAGCATAGCATATAGGGTATTTAACATTCGCATTAAGACAATACAAGAATCTGTTAATGTTGTATTTAATGACGCAGGTGATGTGGAGAAAGAGGTGGAAGCAGAAGACGACGTATATCAAGGGGGAGTTATTCTACCTCCTGTTGAGATGCAAACTGCTCCACCTAACACAGCAATCGATAGTGATGTGAAAAATAATGTTACACAACAAGAACCAGAAGATGAACAAGATGAGGATCAAAAGGTCACTCACCTCAGAGAACCTCCAGGGAGAGTTAGAGAAAACCATCCACTGTCTCAAGTGATAGGAAATGTTGAGGACGGTGTTCAGACCAGACGTAAACAACCAGTAAACTACAGAGAAATGGCATGCATGTACTATGTGTGCCCTACAGTTGATGACGTAACATGTTTTGTCTCTATGTTTGAACCAAAAAATGTCAAAGAAGCATTGACTGATGAGTTCTGTATAAATGCTATGCATGAAGAACTAAATCAGTTTGTTCGTAGTGATGTTTGGTACCTTGTTCCCAAACCAGCCAACAAAAATGTTATCGGCACAAAGTGGATTTTCAAGAACAAATTTTATGAGAAGGGAACAATCGTACGGAACAAAGCACGACTGATGGCTCAAGGGTATACTCAAGTCAAAGGAGTGGACTTTGATGACACATTTGTCCCAGTAGCAAGAATTGAGTCCATTCGATTTTTTCTTGTTGTTGCATGTCATCTCAACATCAATCTCTATCAGATGGATATGAAGGCAGCATTCCTCAACGGTGAACTTAAGGAGGAAGTCTATGTTGAACAACCTAAAGGATTTGAGGATCCCCACAAGCCAGATCATGTCTTTCGACTAAAGAATGCCTTATATGGACTAAAACAAGCACCACGTGCTTGGTATGGACATCTCACAAACTTCCTTCTCAAATACGGGTTTATCAGAGGCAGTGTTGACCGAACATTGTTTATCAAAAGGGAAGATCAACACATCCTTATTACTCAAATCTATATTGATGTCGGTTCCACCTCACGTAACATGCTCAATGATTTTTCAGGTGCGATGTCTACGAAGTTCGAGATGAGCATGGTAGGTGAACTCACATACTTCTTTGGCCTTCAAGTTAAACAAGGAAAAGATGGTATCTTTATTTCTTAAAGCAAGTATGCCAAAGAGATGGTAAAGCGTTTTAACCTAAAAGGAGCCAAACACATGAGGACCCCCCATGGGATCTACTAACAAGTTGACAAAAGATGATGCTGGAGAGATTTAGTGGACAAAACATATTGACATAAGACACCATTTTATTAGAGATTTAGTGGAACAAGAGGTGATCAAGCTTGATTATGTGAAAACGGAAAACCAAGATGCTGACATTTCTACAAAACTTTTGGATCATGAGAGGTTCGTATATTTACGGAAGTCTCTTGGTCTGTGTTTTTACCACTAAATGTGTGTTTTTATGCTACACCCATCTCATTGCTATTTATATCGAAGGGTGTAGCTTGTGTTGTTTAACTTGCTGGTATAACATCTTAGCTAACATGTTCTCTGTACAGACGTCTGGTATTCTTCTATATATGTTTTATGTAACTGTGTGGTAAATAATCCAAGTAGTTTGGGGGGCACGGCGTTCGCTACGACGATGCTACCTTACCAAAGGATTGCAACTGCGACTGCTTTCGAGGGCGAAAGGCTAGGGGCACGGCGTTCGCTGCGATGAAGCACTTTACGCTAACTAACCTTTGTATTCTTGTAGTTCTGCACATATTTTATTTATATAAACCGGGTGGATATTGCAGAGATATTGGTACAACATAGCAAGTTAGACTGGTTTTCTCCAAATGTTGTCTTTCTAAAAATGTTCTTTCAACATCTCTGTCAGCAACTTGTGTTAGACGTTCTGCATGATCCCGTATCCCTTAAACACCGCTTCATCTCCCTTGATAGTGGGTTATAACTGTCAGATTGCGTGTTCTTGATTGTGTCAGGGAGAAAGTGCAACGGCATACTTTCCCTATATTTGAACCGTCGCCAATCTGTTTCTCTACCCTCATCATGACTTTTCCTGCCACAGTTGTCACTCATCACAAGAAACACTAGAGAAACCGCCTCTCCCTACTCTCTCTGCCATATCCGCTCATAATATCTGTCTTGAAAGCTCTTGCTGCCCTAACACCGATTCTTCAAGCGTGCCTATCTTCCTAAAACGGGAAGAACAATATTGTTGCAGCACTGACCCTTTATTGTTGGAATGACATGGATGTTGCTGCGTGTGATGTGTGGTATTGTTTATAGCTTTGTTCGTATAAATGTTAAACTGCTATCTCTATCTATGTTGTTGCTGCTATTGAAGTTGTTTTGCAGGCATGAACATAAGGGGAGCACTCTCGTGAAGCTAAAAGAAAGGTTTTGTGAAGAAGGCACAAAAACAGGCGGAGTTTGTTAGGTTTTCAAGTCTTTATTTTATTTGAAGTGTTGACCTAACATTTGTGTTTTTGTGTTCTTCACATGAATGCTGACTGGGACTCCAGCTCAACATGACGTGGAATAGTGACATAGCACCCAGCTCAGTAGCCACGTGGAGTGCTGACTCGGCAGCGTTGATACAGCACACGTAGGCTGGAGTAGAGACCAAGTCTTGAGCCATGAAGTTGAGATATTCATGCTAGTGGAATTATGTTCCACAAATTCAGGAGTCAAGCAACCAACTGAAGTTGTTCCACAATTCCAGGCAGATACGCGGAGACAACAATTGAACAACTGATTGCGAGAATTGTGGAAGACATGGGCTAACAGTTGCTATATTCACGGATCCAGGCCCATGTAGTCTATCTATAAATACTAGATTCATTCTTTCAGTAGATAGACGTTTTTTGTAGATATATTTCGTAGTTTTCGTTTTGTACGTTTCTTAGATCTTAAGAACGTACATTTAGTGTTTTAGTGATAGTGTTGCTATTATAGTGTAGCTCAACATTGTAATAGTCCCACACACCAACACACCAACACTTTCTTTCCCAGCCTGCTTTGTCCTCACTGACAGGCTGACCTAGGACACTTCCCAGTAGGTCACCCATCATAGTATTGCTCCAAGCCAAGCACGCTTAACCTTGGAGTTTCTACTAAGGGGTCACCTGAAAAGATGATGCACCATGTTGGTATGAGTAGTACTAATCAATTCATTTAACCTCTCGTCAACAATGGTAGTGCAGGCCCTTTTCGACTGAGGCAGGCCGCACTCCCATAAGTTCTCTCGGGTACGATACACGGAGGACCCCCCCTCCGGGAGGTGCTGGAGTCCACTTCCTAACAAAATATATTCTTATTAGAATATATTGAATATTTGAAGAAATATTCAATATAAATATATATTCTTATATAATATTTCTTCAAATATAAAATATAAATATATTCTTATTAGAATATATTTAAATTTCTTCAAATATTCAATATAAATATATTCTTATTAGAATATACTGAATATTTGAATAAATATTCAAGATATATTTAAATTTCTTCAAATATTCAATATAAATATATTCTTATTAGAATATAATGAATATTTGAATAAATATTCAATATAAATATATTAGAATATATTGAATATTTGAAGAAATATTCAATATAAATATATATTCTTATTATAATATTTCTTCAAATATAAAATATAAATATATTCTTATTAGAATATATTTAAATTTTTTCAAATATTCAATATAAATATATTCTTATTAGTCTTCATAACATCAAATAAGTTTTCAGAACATTAAATAAGTCTTCACAACAAATAAGTACATAACATCAAATAAATCTTTTACTATATTTTGAAAGTGTATCAACTACTCTAAATATCTTTCACGTGATTGGGGATAATTCGGACCCGTATGTCCTGTCTTATTGCAATGAGGACATTGTCGACTTCCTCTCCTACGTCTCCTAGATGTTTCCCCTCCTGATCTACGTCTACTCATCCTCGGTCTACTACCCGACATTCTTATTGCTTTGTTTGGCAAAACCTCAATGGTTGAAATATTGTCCGGCAAATTTCAATTTTGTTTAGGAGGAATTCGAGATATAACACCTTTATACGCATCTACAATCGATGACGATTTGTAGTAGTGTGCTACAAAATTAATTGCACTTCTTCCAGATTTCATGCACATATAATAATATTATAATAAATTCTCAAAGACATAATCTAAATTAATTTTGAAAGACATAATGAAGAAGTACGTACGTAATTACCGCAATAGCATGAGAACACGGGATCCCGTCATACTGAAATTCCATGCATGCACATGTCCACGCTCCAAGATCTACCAACAATGATCGATTGTTGGTTTCAATTCGTTATCGATCATCACCTACTGGAAGTGATTTGTATGTATGAGATCTCTCGATTTGGACCATCATTTTATGTCTTACCTCTTCTGGAAGTGGATGTCTTTCCCTGTTGGCAGCTATAAGTCGTTTGCTAAACAAATCTTCACAAATCAGTCTTACTGCCTCCATGCATGCACAAATAGGTAGACGACGAGCCCATAAAAGTGTACGATTAAAGCTCTCAGCTTTATTCGACGTTAAGAAGCTATACCTTCGAACATGACACATCGACCGAGCCCAGTTAGCAGGTCCAATGTTCTTTAAGTGATCATAGGCCTGCACCTTGCCAACTTGAATCATGTTCATTCTTTATTGAAATCCGGCCTTCTTGTATGTGTAAGCAACCTTATGAAATAACCCTAGAATAGTTTTACCAAATCTTTTTAAATTGTTACTAAAATGGTAGTAACAAAGGGCATGAGTTCCTTCCGGAAATACAACACTCACTGCATGCTCAATTGACACATGTTGATCAGATACAATCAATGTTTGAGTCGTGCTCCCATATGCTCTTCTTAGTCGTGTCATGAACCATACCCAACACTCATGATTCTTAATTGGGCCGATTCCATACGCCAACGGATACACCTGCTCATTTGCATCCTTTGTAACTGCAACACACATAATGCCATTATTCTTTCCATTCAAGTGAGTGTCGTCGACTACTATTACCGGCCTGATGCACAAGCCAAATGCTGATCTACAAGAACCAAGAGCCACAAATACATGACGAAACCTGTTGTCTGCACCAATGTCGATATCTGCGATCGTGCCCGGATTTGTCACCTCTAACATATGCAAATAACTAGGCAGTAGTTGGTATGATTCATGATATTTACCATATATCATCTCAACAACATGATTTCTACCTCTTAGCGCCACATCGTAGGACACTTGCATACCAAACATAGTCATCAACTTGTTCTGAATAACTTTGGGCTTTATGATTTCATTTGTGTTTCTCATTTTCTTTGCAAAATACGCACCAATCACCTTTGAGTGGATATTTCTCGGTCCAATGTCTATGATACCATCCCCGCACGTGTGCTCACCACAGAACTTCATTACAAGTCACGGCCCTCCATGAGAACAAGTACGCAGCTTGAATGAGCAATCGCTTCTTAACTTGCATTTCTAATATAATCGAGTTGTATCTGATCTAGTCACTCGATATTTTGCTTTATGTTCAAGATTCCATAAACCACCTCTAAGGCTAAGCTGCTCCTTATCATCAAAAATAGATCCTTCAGCCAACTCTTCTGTAACGGATTTTCTTCACAAAACACATATGAAGTTGTAGCATCAGGAGGTACCATTGGAATTAACCAATTGGTTAAGTATGCTTCTGGGACCCGTATGTCATCATTATCACCCGCACTAGGATACATAAGTTCTAGTAAATATCGCATACCTCATTCCTCGTGGATCCATGCAGTAAATTCAGAAAAAACAGATCTGTTAAAGGTCAAATCAGCTTCTTCCTCAGATTCAGAGCTCTCGGATGATGGAACATAATCATCGTCGTCATCATCCTCTTCATCAACATAAAAATTAGCATTTTCTTATCCCTGTCCTTGTTCCTGATACTGCTTTTCACCCTGATACTGATCATCACCCTGATACTGATAATCGCCCTAATATTGATCTTCACCCTGACTCTGTCCCTGTCCATATGCATATGCCTCATTCAAGTTTGAAATTTCATTGGCTCTGCTCGTCGAACTGAAGTTCATGTCTGCAGGGTAAAATTCATCGAACCAATCCGACGAAGCTGCAAACCTTCTAATATTTTCTAGTTCATCATTCATGTTTGAGCTTTGCGATGGTCCACCCATATCGAATGAAGATTAGTTGATATAACTAACATATACCATGGGACTTGCGACGCTCATGCATAAAGCAACCAATTCTTCATCACTTGTCAAACGATATTTTATCATTTGCCCACTTCAAGATGCCGACAAGTAAAACATTTCGTACTTTGTCCCCGACGACATCAACATGTTGTTAATACAAATTCTAAGATTGTATAACGAAATTTCATTTCTCGGAAGCGGTGCAATCTGCTCTCGTCCACTCACATAAGTACAATCAACCCAATAACCTCCAAATTTGACGTTTACAATTTGACAATCCATCAACTAAAAATTAAAATTACAAATTAGGCATAAATCCATTCGACAATAAGCTATAATTACTACATAAGATTTTTTTTTTCACATTTTAACTATAGATATGCAATCACATATATCATATAAGCATGAAAATGCATGGACCGCTGGAAAAGTGTACATGGACCGCTCGGCTATACACGTGGGCGGTTCATGCCACTTCTTCCAGAGGTCCATCGCTATATGTTTCAAAGATGTATTTTTTTAATATAAAAATAAAAAATTCATGATAAATTAAGTAAACATGCAATTAATACAAGCATACAAACAATAAACATGTCATATGTATCTTAAAATTACCTAAAAATATATTATCAAACGGTAAAACCATAACAAATATCATCTAAAACAACTTAAAGTATGGACCTCTGGTAAAAGTACCATGGACCGCCCATGTGTACGTGGCACATACGACGGGCAGTCCATGTTACTTTTACCAGATGTTCATCCATAAACATGCTTTTAATGTTATACAGAAGGCAAATACCTGATTTATATCTTCAATTTGAGCCTTTTGAAGTCAGATACGATGTAATTTTGTGGAATAGAACGTTTGAATACACATGGGGCTTTGATATACGAAGTGAATTGTGTAGAATATAAAGTTTATAAGTTGTATTGTATAATATAGGGAGTCTCACTATCATATATATCACCCAACATAATAGTCCAAAAAATATGTAAATCATGTAGTCAATTATTTTTTTAAATAAAGTGTGTAAGAGTGTGTAAGAGATGTTAACTTTCATGTACTTTTATATATTTAAAAAATGAAATGGGTATTTTCATCATGTAGATTGATGTTTTGGGTATTTTCATCATACAAATATTGAAAGTGGGCATATTTGTGTATTCTCACTATTTATTTCCTCTATGTCGGAGCACTATCTTTCACTCATACTACAAGAAATAAAGAGTTTTACCCACAAATATGCACATGTGTGGCTGAAAATTGGCTTGGGTGGATAGTGACATTTACCGTTGACCAATTTTGTTGTAATGAGGATATTAAAGATCAGGGATGTAATCGCTACAACTCACGCTTGTGCTAGAGAATTGGAAAATGCAGGACATCTCTAGACTCTAGTTTATAAGGAGCTGAGATGAGATAAAATCTTAAAACCCATGGCATGGAGGAAACTTTTCTACTCCAATTTGACTATGTCATGGATGGTTTTTATGGACATATTAATCATAAAAGACAGATTGCATAGATGTGGAGTTACCACATATGAGCTTATATGCTGCTTTTGTGGGGGCTCAAAATTTGTTGAACACTTAATCTTTCAATGCTATGCCCACTAAGTTTGTGTAAATATTGTATTGAAATGGATTGGAATAGTTCTTAACCTTAGTGATCCGAGCAGTGACAATACTTGATTGATTAGGGAATGCACTAAAACATTGTTAGAAAATGAAGATTCTCAAGGTGGCTCTTGTATAGGTAATTTATAATTATTTGAAGGGCTAGAAATGAACAATTTTTTAGAGAAAAATCTCAACTTGTGCTTAGTACTGGAATTATAAATATTACTTCATTCGTCCACTAATGTTTGTTACGTATTTCTTTTTCGGTCTATCCACTAATGTTTGTTACACTTAAAATTTTCCATTTATAACACGCACTTCAATTAAATAATAATAATAATAAGTGAAACTCAAACTCTACTAACTATACTCTTTCATCCAAAGTCAAAACACTACATTAAAATACGTGCCGAATCTACATTAAAATATATTCCAATTTCATGTCATGCTCATTCACATGCTTAGGATGCATAATAACGCACACAACACTACTCACACACTGCATACGCTTCTCCCAACACACACATATACATACAATTGCATGCATATATTTATCACCACCACATAATGGGCTCTCAACACAAGTAGATAGATAAATGAGTTGGCCCGGTCTTGGCCTTCCAATTCAATCATCACTACAAAAAAAAGCTCTTCTAGCGATGGAATAATCCGTCGTTAGGAGAAGAAATCCGTCATCCCAGGGGACTAGCGACGGACTGGCGACAGATTTTTTCCGTCTGTATTTCGTTCGTCGTTAGCCCCTCGGACGATGGAAAATATAGTCCGTCGTTAGCTAAAGACGAACTAACGACGGATTTTATCCGTAGTTAGCCACGACAGACTGCAAATCCGTCGTCAGAGTCTCCCGGAGGCCGTTGACGGCGCCGGAAAGCTAACGACGGATTAAATCCGTCGTTAGTGGCGACGGACTGCAGTCCGTCGCCAGGTATTTTTTTTTATTTTAATAATTAATTTTGTTTTTTTATTATTCATTACCTAAAACGTGTCATAACAAACAATACAAATATAATCCAACATTGAATAATAATTTAAAATTGAACCAATCAAATGAAATTCAAAATGAACGCGGATTTCATATAATGAACAAAATAATTAATTGTATTAGTAACATCCCACGACAAACCATAAAATAAAATAATAGTAAAGTGTATCAGTAGCATCTACGAATCGTAGTCATCATCAGGAGGAAATTGGGGAGGGGCATCAGACGGGGGAGGCTGATAAGAGGGAAAGGAAGGTGCACCTCCCTGCTGCTGAGACATCCACCGCATCACCTCGGCGTACTGCGTCTGCATGAGCGCCATCTGCTCAGCCAATCTCTACTGCTCAGCAAGGTACTCACGGCGCTCGCGATCCTGCTCCTCGACTCGGCGCCGTAGCTCCTCAACCTCGTCTCTGGATGCGCGTGATGTGGATGAGGATCCCCTGAATCTGGATGATCTCAAGGCCTTCGCCGCGCCTCCCGTGCCGAACATCCTCTTCTTCTTGTCCGAGCCACCAAGAACCTCCAGATACAGCTCGTTTATGTCGACTGCATCGTGGTCCCCCTCGGGTAGCTGGGCCCGCTCCTCGTCAGCACGGCGAAACACCTCAGTCTGCATGCATGTAAACGAGAAATGAACATTTGTTAGTATACATATTATAAATACTGAAAATCTAATATATATATATATATATATATTCTTTTGAAATTAAAACTTACCGCTATCGCCTCAGATTTCGGATCGGTGTATGTCCCGTCCGCGTATCGATGCTCATCCAGAAAGCAGTCGAACATGCACGAAATCGGAGCTACTCCCCTCTCACGACCCTATGCATCAAATCACAATGGAGTTGTGTCATTGAAATATGTGTATATGAATTAAAATTGTACCACATAATTATAATTATTATTTAAAGTATATTATTACCTTTTCCTCAGCTCGTTGCATGACCGACTTGGACCCTCCCCTATGCTTGATAGGACCAGTACCTGGTCCCTGAGGCTCAGACATCCGGTTGCGCCTCGCTGCCTGGGATTTGGCCACAACATCATCCCGGGACCAGTAAGCGAGCCAACCCATCCACACATCATCAGTCCACCACCCAAGCTTCCCACCTCTGGGTGGCGGATCATTCCTCCTCCTCTTGATCCCGCAGATATAATCCTTATATCTCTCCCGGATCTTATCATACCATAACTCCCTAATCTTAGCATCGAGTATCGGTTCCCAAGTAAATTTTTTCTAGCATTGAAAATGTATGTTAGAAATTGTAGTTATAAGTTATAATTAAGAATGAATTTGAAAGTTTTAGTAAATTTTCGAACCTTAAACTCCTCCCAATATCGCTGCCTCACGTCCTCAGGAGTGAGCTTCCAACTGTATCCAGACGGGTTGGGAACTATCTTAAATAGTTCCCAAATGTAATCTGCCGGGTCGGCATGCGGGTAAAATCCCCTACATAAGTAATTTTAGATTGATTTATGTTAGATTTTTGAATAAGTAATTAAATATTTGTAAAAATTGAAGATGTGATTGCATTTACGTACCCCAGCTCACTCACAGATAGAACAAAGTCACATATGGGTCTAAGCTCTCTCTGACCATCAGTGTCAGAGCCAGAAGACGGACCGCCTATGTGTATGCCACCAATATGGTGGCTCAGACCGGTCCCGGACTCATATCCAGACGATGAGCCCGGGGAACTACCCCATCCAACGGACAGATGAGATCGTCTGGAACCCCTACCACGAGGAATCCCCACATCATCTCGTGGTGAACCGCGCCGACTGTAAGACATCTATTATGTTGAAAATAAATAAATTAATAAGATTCATGATAGACAAATCACGTATACGTATAAGGTTTGTATTGAACATATAACAAGTTGCATTTATAATTAATAATTTGAAATTCGAATGTGTTAAGTTTTCTACACAAAGTGTTAAGGAGAATCCTCTTCATCGTTATCATTTTCATCTTCCTCATCCTCATCTACATAGTCATCCTCCTCATCTTCATCTTCTTCTTCGTCATCTGAAGCTTCATCCTCTTCATATTCATCATCCTCGTCATCTTCTTCTTCTGTTTCGAGGACATTATCAGAGTCTTGGTGGTCATCATCATCTTCAATTTCCACATGTTCACCGTCTCGGTGAACTGATGTAAAATCATCTACATCTACAGTAGTTACCACATGAGCGTCATCATCCTCCTGAAACGGTGACTCCAACGTAGACACGTCCGCTCGAGACTCATCGATAGTGACCCTTGCCTTTATAGAACAAGCTTCCCACCAGTCTCTACACTGTTGGTTCATACTCGGATATAAACAGTAATACACTTGTGTAGCTTGAATGGCTAATACAAATGGTTCATATTTTCTAAGTCTACGCGTATGATTTACAGACACTAATTTGAATTGCACATCAACCCTTGTACCAGCCGGAGAGGTGTCGAACCAATCGCACTTGAACAGAACGACCTTTTTATTGTATAATCCTGCGTATGTGAGCTCGCACACTTCGACTAATTGTCCATAAAAATCTGTCTCACTTGAGTCCCCATAGTTACCCGCTTTTATGCACACACCACTACTCATAGTTGCTTTGTGAGTTCCATGTGATAAAGTGTGAAATTTGTAACCGTTCACCAAATAACCATGATATGATGTAATCATTGGTGAAGGTCCACGTGCAATGTCCCACATAACAGGATCAATTACATAATTTTGTACCTACATCACACACAAGTTTATACTTATGAAGTTATGGAGTTGTATATCCCTTATGTAGTACTTATAGATGAAGAATTTCAAGTAGTTTAGTGAAAATTTGACTCACATAGGAGCAAAACCATTCAGGAAATTCTGTAGACATCATCTTGTCAATGTCCATATCAGTTATCCATGGATTTGAGTGTCTGAGATGTGATTCGTATTCCCTTCATAGAAAAGTACATATTAGTTTGTAAAAACCACACATTGCATTAAATAGTCGTATTTGATTTGTAAAAGATTACTTGATATATGGATCGATCTCCATGCAATTATGGAGTACATATAGATGCGCAGCTCTGTATTCCCTTGGATCCAATGATCTTTTCGTTGTCTTTCCAAAACCAGTTCCAGCAAGTTTGAATACAGAAGGCAAGTCTGATTGATCTTCTACCCTACTAGTAGAACATCCTCCAACGTAGTTGCGAGGCACCTCTCTATGTTTCGTACTGACATGATCTTCAAAATAATAGGAACAGAAAGCAGTGGCTTCCTCCACTAAGTATGCATTACATATCGATCCCTCAACGCTTGCTTTGTTCTTGACATTATTTTTCAGTTTTCTTAAATATCTGTATTGAAATGATTCATTTAGCAAGCATGAAACAATAGTTAAAATTGACAAAACATTAAACACAATTGATTCAGTTTGAAGTACCTCTCAAATGGGTACATCTATCGATATTGGACTGGTCCTCCATCTCTTGCCTCGTCAGCTAGATGGATAGGCAAATGTTCCATTGAGTCGAAGAAGCTTGGTGGAAATATGCGTTCAAGCTTACACAAAATCAATGGGATGTTACTGTTAAGTGTCTCCATGTCGTCACTCTTTATGTTTCGTGATGTCAAATCATGAAAGAATAGACACAACTCAGTGATGAACTTCCAAACAGCTTGTGGGAGTAGTTCTCGAAATGCAATGGGTAGTATGCGCTGCATGAAAACGTGACAGTCGTGGCTCTTCATCCCAAACATCTTAAGTTTGCTCATGTCTACACATCTACCCATATTTGAGACGTAACCGTCAGGAAACTTAAGGGCTTTCACCCACTCACACAAGACTTTTCTCTCTTTTTTGTCAAGTGTATAGCATGCTTTAGGATATTTATTTGTATATTGGTCACGCATCAGCTGGGGTCTATGACAATAGAGGTTGAGTTCCTCCCTAGACTTTGTCGTGTCTTTTGTCTTGCCTTGGACATTCATAACAGTATTGAAAATGTTGTCAAACACATTCTTTTCAATATGCATAACATCTAAATTGTGTCGAATGAGCAGAGAACTCCAATACGGAAGGTCCCAAAAGATGCTCTTTTTCCGCCATCCAGTGGTAACTTGTCTTAAGATGCGCTTGTTATTATCATCATAATCTTCGGTTACCTTTACTAGTCTCAAATCTTCAATCAGATAGAGTATCTCTTCCCCTGATCTCCTCTCCGGGAGATCATCTGCAACAATCTTATTCTTTCTAAATGCCCTCCTATTCCTCCTGAACTGGTGATCGTAAGGTAAGAACTTGCGATGTGTATCAAACCATGACTGCTTCCGACTATGTGTTAAGGAGAATGCTTCTGTTTGTTCCATGCATCGTGGACAAGCTAATCTTCCGGCTGTACTCCAACCAGACAACATCGAGTACGCTGGAAAATCACTAATGGTCCACATCAATGTTGCGTGCATCTGAAAGTTTTGTTTTCTTGAAACGTCATAAGTATGGGCACCTACTGTCCACAATTGATTGAGTTCAGATATAAGTGGCTGTAGGTACACATCTATCTTATCTTTTGGATTTCTTGGACCAAGAACAAGCACAATGAGAAACATGTGTTGTTCTTTCATGCACAACCACGGAGGTAAGTTATAAGGAGTAAGGATAACAGGCCAGGATGAGTACTGTTGTTCCGATTGACCGTATGGTTGAAAACTATCTGTTGACAGTCCTAATCGTATATTCTGTGGCTCCGCTGCAAAACCCAGGTAAGTCACATTAAAATGCTTCCACGCCGGAGAATCTGCAGGATGGCGCATAACACCATCATCAGTTGAGGTTGAATGCCAGATCATGTCGCCGGCTGTGGCTTTAGATGCATACAACCTTTGTAAACGAGGTGTTAAAGGGAAGTAGTACATCTTCTTAAAGGACACTTGTTTACGTCCCCGACTCTTATCTTTGTATCGGCTTTCATTGCAAAATTTGCAATTCACAAGATGGGAATCCCCCTCCCAATAGATCATGCAATGATTCCTACACGAATCTATCTTTTCTACAGGTAAACCCATTGCCCGTAGCAATTTCTGTGTGCTGTAGTAATTCATGGGCACTTTGTGGTGATCTGGGAATGCCTCATTCAATAACACACACAACTCATTAAAATATTTTTGTGGCATCCCAGAACGGGCCTTCAAAGTCATAAGACGAGCCACAAAAGACAACTGAGTGTGGTTCTTACACCCAGGGTATAACTCTTGATCGGCAGCGTCCAACAACTCGTACAACAACTTTGCTGTAGCGTTTGGATCTTCCTCTGTGTCTGGGTTGTTAAAAGAAGGACCCCCGAGATCATGAACCATCGCGTGGTATGTCCCGTATTCTTTTTCGGGTTCTACATCTACGTCGACACGTGTTTCTTGAGCATATGAAGGTATTTCATTTTCACCATGAAACCTCCAGATCTCGTAACCCCGTGTGAAACCCTTTTTAGCGAGATGAAGATGTACAACATCTGTACTTCTAAAGTATATATTCTTACACTTCACACACGGACACTTGATTTTTTCTCCATCCATTAACTGAGGCTGACTACTTGCAAATCTTAAGAACTCGTCAAGCCCAGCAAGGAAGTGCGGATTAAATCCCCCGTTCGGAAGTAAACGCAGATACATCCAATCTCGACTCATTTTTATAACCCTGATTAATATTAATAAGTATTTACATAGTAAAATGAAGTTGAATTAGTTACGGAGAGGGCAAGAATAGTGGTCTATTAAATGAGACATTAATTTGAATGAAGATTGCACATGTGTAAACATAGACTCACTTAGGAAAGTGTTATGATCAAGTTGAATTATTTGAAGTTAAATAGAGGAAGAGAATTATAAGTTGATCTGGAGTAAAATAGTGGACGACATTAGAGGACGAGAATTATGAAAATTATGGTCCCAGGTTGATAATTATGGTTTGCCGGCGAATATTAATTAGAAGTTCATTTGCAATTGATTGCATTTAGTTATTTTCGGTTATTTAATTTGGTCATTTTTGGAGATTTGCAGTTGATTGCATCCAAATTAATATCCCACATCACTAAATCTAATCAAAACAGCCAGCTGACACAATCATGAAAATATCTCAACATACATTTCATGATCAAAACATTCGTACATAATAATTAACATATCACAACACATGCATCTCATCAAACCACCACAACATAATATTACACATATTGGGAGAAGATCCTTAAGACGTAATCAAAATCTATCCCGAAGGGAGAAGATCCTTAAGAAATTATTTACGTCTATCTCAATGTCATAAATCCCCCATTTCGTTATACAATATTATCAAAATTAAGAAATTAGAAAAAATCAACTATAAACTAATTAACTACCCCGTACATTATATGTTTGTGTCAATTAAAACAATAATTTAAATTAAACAATGAATTCACTCATTATGAAATTAAACAGACTTAGAGAAAATATGAACAAAGCTTAGTCTAAATGACTTGGGTGTAAATTAGTATAATTAACCTACACAATTAACTAACATGATTAATCAAATTAAATACAAAAATTAACTAATTCATTATAAATGCTAAATAATCTAAAAATTACCTAATAAATTTAAATAATTAACCTGAGTAATTAAATAAGTACATTATTATAATTTAATTACCTTTCACCGAAGTACGGAACGCCGGAGCGGCAGAAGGCGGCTCGGAAAGGCTGAGAGAACAGTCGGGCAGCGACAGGTGTAATTAAATAATCCCTAATTAAATAATTTAAACATATAATTAAACTAACGCTCAATTAACAAAGTATTAATACTAATTAACAATTTAAACTAATTAATCAACAATTTAAACTAAGATATAATAATTTACATCAAGTAGACAAATCCGTCAATTATCTTTAACACTAACACTAACTAAACTAATTTATTTATTATGGATTAATTAAAATAATTATATACCTAAAATTCAAATTAGTGAATTAACTAAAGTAATTAACACTAATTTGTTAAAGATTAATTAATTAATTATCCTTAACCCTAAGTAATTTAGAAAATATTTTATTCAATTATTCAATTAACTAAACTACTCCTATAAACTAATTTATTCATTTAAAAAAATTAAAATTAATTAACCATAAATTAGGTTTAACAAATTAATCAATTATCCTAATAAGTTCTACTAACAAGTAATAAATCAACAAAATCAATAGTTAAATATAATTCAACTAATTAAATCAATTTATATCAAATTAACAAATTAAATAATTAAACCTTAAGTAAATAGCATAAATAAAATACCCTAACAATATCCTAATTAACAAAACTCAACCAACTATAATTAATAAAATACCCTAATTAATTCAACTTAATTAGTTAATTATGTCTAATTATCACATAACCTAATTAAAAATAATTCAACAAAATAACAATAATTATAACTAAGTTAGTTAACATACAATTAACAAAAATAACAAACAATTAACATACATTAACATACAATTAACTAAAGCAATTATAAGAAATAATTAACAATAATTATAAAAACATAATCAAAATTATATTAACAAATTAACAATAATTAAAAAAAAAGAAATCAACTTACCTGAAGCAGGGGCGTCGGCCGGAGCACTGCGGGGGATGGGTGGCAGCGGCGCAGGGACGGCGGCAGCGGCGCAGGGACGGGCAGCAGCTTCACCATACGAAAAATTAAAAAAAAAACATAGAAATAGAAAGAGTGGAACCAAAATGGAAGGATTTGACTTACATTGGGGTATTACGGCGGTGGGAAGTCGAGATCGTCGTGAAATCGCCGGTGGGAGAGGGATTAGGGTAGCAGCGGCTGTGTTTTGCGAAAGGAAGGGGACGACTGATTTAAAGGGTTGGCGACGGACTGGACGACGGACCAGTCCGCCGTCAGCATTAAAAATAAAAAAAAAGAAAATAAACCTAACGACGGACTGGACGACAAACCTGACGACGGACTGGTCCGTCGTCCAGTCCGTCGTTAAGTTTGGCGCCACCATACGCGCCAAAAAACGGTCGTCAGTCCGTCGTTAACAAAAATCTTTGGAGTCCGTCGCCAGTGGACAACGGAAATCAAATCCGTCGTCCATTCCGTCGCCAGATTAAGATTTTTTTGTAGTGCATGGACATATTGTGAAAACTTTTTATATTAACACGTGTCTTCTCTAGAATGGTTAATAATTTCTCCTATATCACGACATAATTTTATTTGAAAATGAACAAAGTCTATGAATTAGTGTAAAATATTATTGCATTGAATCATTATCATGTCTATCTATCGATAAGAATACGAAATTATGGTATTCAGGCCAAATGCAAGTCTAATTTGTATTTTGAATTTAAAGTACCATTGTTAATAATTTTCAAGAGTGATTTGTATTTCCTTTAGATATAAAAGTAAATGTATCATGTAAAATGATAAATAATGCATTATTATTATTGATGTTATCGATTTGATCCGATTACAATCGAACTCCCACAATTTGACAATTCTATCTATTTGGTTGTTTTTTAAAAAATAAAAATAAAATCCGAGCTAGTCCCAACCCACTCAGTCATGGCCCGAGCCAAACACCCTGAAGAAATAACCCAATGACCAGGTTCATACCTCTATCTAGGATTCTTTCCTTAATCAAATGACTTCAAATCCATGCCATTATAACCCACTTTTCAATTAATTATGAACAGAAGCCTTTTTCTGAATTTAAAAAAATCAAGCTGGTGAACTGATCGATTTTGCAAAAATCAAATATGAGGCATAAATTAGGGTATTTCAGATCCAAAATTAAAGGCCATTGTACTGATTTGATTTGAATTCATAAAGTCAAAATTTTGGAGACTCAAATCCAGAAAAAAAAATCTGAATTCAGGGATCTAGCTAGACCAGGTTCAAAATCCACTTTCATCCATACCTCTCTCTAATGTTTGTAGTTTTTAGTCAAATTGTAATTAAGTAATGGGTACTTATAACCAAGATATTCAATGGTTATTATTTTATTATAAAATTATTTCTTGAGTGTTTAAATGCGATCCATGCTAGACGTTCTTGGTGCTTATAGTTTTAAGAGGTATCATGTTGGAGTGTTTCATGATCCAACTTTATAATTTAAATTTAATGTATTATATTTTTTTTGAAAAAAAATAATGAAAAGGTCCTTACATTAGTTTTGTTGTTTTTAAATTAATCTTGTAATTTAACGATTGTTGCATTCGTTATTTCGTTTCTCTTATTCAAAGTCGGTAACTTATAAGTAGTTGTATTGGGCCGGAAATCTCATCATTTATGCCATGAAACGCAAAGGCTCATCCCGCAACTTATCTAGGCCTATGAATTATTTTAAGCCCAAGATCTAGTCTAGAAAAATAAAAACGTTACCAATATTATATACTCTCTTCTCTTCCATTAATAATATATCTCATTAATAATAATTTATTTTTTTGAAATATCTCATTAATAATAATTTATTTTTTCGGATAAAATTTAACACATAGTATATATTGATTTTCGTGTACTATATATTTATTAAATATTCTTTAATTATCGTATAAAAAATAAATATGTCTTTATTAGTGGGATGAAGAAAGCGGTAGCTTTGAACACCACCATTGACACCATTGACTCCGCATATACATCATTACAGAAGCAATGAGGTTGTACATAATTTAACACAATTTTCAACTGTGTTTGTATAGATAGAATCATGCTCATATACATAAAGTGATATTTTTACGTAGTTAGGCTTCTTATATATAAAATTGATGTTTATACTAATCTATGATTTCAAATTTTAAATTAATTGGTTGATGGATTACGAATTAATCCACAACAAATAAATAGAAAAAGAGTATGAAGACTCCAAGAGATTTGAAATCCATACTTCAAATAAAGTAGCTTAGTATAATTGCACGAACAGTTGGGTCTTAATCTCGCTGGCAGAGCCTGCAAAACAAGACTGGAGAATGGTTGGAGTTCTCCGGGGAGAGTCTCCGACGCTCAAGTCAGCTCGTAATAGACTTGATTGAGTATAATGCAAAGTGTGCATATGAAATATGAATAAGTGTTAAGAGTGTAGCTAACCTTAGCAAATAAATAAATGAGGTATATATAACGTAAAATATAAGGGGTAAAAGAGTAATATTACCTAGATAACAACCTTTGATACGATAGTACAAGTTGTTAAATTCTCTCAAATAACGCAAAGCCACGTCAACAGTGGTCCTCGAAGGTTGATAAGATATCATCCACGTGGAAGTTAGTTATTCTGGCGTATGCCAGTAAAGCTTTGACATGTGTCACGTTGTTATTCACGTTCCCCACATTGGTCTAGACCCGCAGAGCTCATATAAGACAAAGAAGAGCTATTTGGACCTAAGCCTGTTATCGAGGAAAGCCCAGTAATAACTAGTTGAACTTTACTACGCAGAGCATATTAGTTCTACACCCAAGACCTCTTACGTTATAAGAGCTCTATCAGTGCAGACCTCATAAGAACTATCAGAAAAATGTTTGCATGTGATATATTTTAATAAAATAATTTATATTATAAGCTATGCTAATATTTATTCATATTTTTAATAATCCCAAAATCATATGAAACTAAATAGATTAACTTAGTCTATTTTACGAATGGAGGAGTGTTTTCTTATTTCTTATTTTAACCAAATCCAATATATAGATATAGATTCATGTTTGCCGTGGAACTTATTCTTTCAAATGATTGGATTGTAGTACAAAGAAAAGAAGTTTTGTTGCTCGAGTATTTCTAATCAATTTTACATTATTTGTGCAACATGTATAGTTTTAGATGGGCCCAACCATATAAAAATCTTCGGCCCATTACATATGAGTAGTTATAATACTTATCAAATTAAACAAATTTATATATTCCCTTCGTTCCACTATGCTTGACACAGTTCTCTTGTTTGGACGTTACACTAAGCTTGACACATTCCTAAAATAGTAAAAGTTAGCCCTTTAAAAAGGTGTGGACCCTACCACATTTATCACTCTTACACTACTTTATACACTCTCCTTAATAACCGTGCCCAAAAGTTTTGTGTCATGTTTATTGGGATGGGGGAGTATTATTGTTCCGTTAGAATAGACTATTGCTATAGAAATAAAATGTTAATTTTTACCCATTCGATCTTGTTGCTCCTGGCACCAAATACGCATGAACCATTTCGATTAGAATATACTATCACTGTAGAAATAAAATGTTATTTTTACCCATTCGATCTTGTTGCTCCTGACACCAAATAAGCATGAACCATTTCGGTTAGAATAAACTATCACTGTAAAAATAAAATGTTAAATTTTAACCGTTCGATCTTGTTCGGATAGTCTAAAGTTGCGATAGTTCTCTTCAGAGTATAATATTGAGAATGCTCATTAGAGTATATGCTTTAAACAGGAATCACACAAAAGTAGATTAGAAACTTTTGGTAAAATATCCGCCCGTCATTCAGAGATTAAAATTCATTACAATGTTCCGTAATTAGCAACTTGCTCATTCAGTGACTTTGGCACTGGACGTTCCCTACATAAGAAGATCCAAAAGATCGAGTAGGAACTTTACAAGGAGACAACTTTAGAAATAAGAATCATTATAAGCTTTAGTCTTTTGTGATTTCAATGGATTAAATTAATGTATTAAATATATATATATTATAATATTAAAATATTAATGATAATCCAATATTAAAAGAATTGATAGAAAGAGAAACTAATTACCATATCATTAAAATTCCATATTTTATGCTCCATCCAAAATCAAGATTATTCCCAAACTTCTCTCATTCAAATATTTTGGCAAAAATAATAGAATAACACTGAAATCCTCGATGGATATATCTCTGCACATTAATTATCGTCTATTGATTATTTTAACAATTTATTATGATTGAATTTGGTTCTTTTAAAAAATATTTTATATTTTTATTTTTGCATGTAATTTTGATTCATAATGCATATGTTTCCCATTGCATGCAAAAAGTTTTTCGTAACTTTAATGTAAATATTTGAAGAAAAAAAAAGATAAGAGGCAAGCCCAAATATAATCATTCTATATATATATAAATAAAGTAAATAGTAATCACTTCAAAATAAAAGGTAAAAATGATCATAGTTACAAAATTATCTTTCACTTACCCTATGCTCTAACTAGACGGTTGAAATAAATTTTAAAACACATTAAATTACATGACTCCATGGAGCTTTGAACTACATTTCAATCACACAAACACATCGCTACTTCAACTCAGTATGAATCGCACAACATCTCTAGATCTTGAGGATTAATTGACTTCTACAGCTGCATTATTAATTGACTTTATTTCTAAAACTAGACAAATAATAGAGTAAATGGGCCAAGTTTGGTAATTGGGACTGATTTAAGTTTTGGGCCACTTAAATCCTACAATTTACGTGTCTAGATTAGAGTTAGACATAGAGATATTGATTTAACGTATATAGATCAATAAGTATCAACCAGATCCATAGGAGTACACAAGGAGATCCTTTGTATTTTGCGCCGCCCAGAGTAAAGTTTAAATAACTCGAAAAATAATTCACACCCAAGTACATTGTATTTTATGGTAGAAGAAGCGTACGATCATTCGCACGTTTATTTAATGCTTCCATAACTGTAACAAGCTTAATTGCAGACGACAAACACAATAGTATTAATAGTAGATTAAGACACCTTATTTCTTTAAAGTAAAAATAAATATTGATTAAGATCGGCGGCCGCCGGTGCCGTTTTCCCGATGGCAGTTGTAGAAAAAAGCGGCAACGGGGGAACCGAGGTTGTACACCTCCGAGAATTGTCTGGTGCTGAAGCTGTGGCGCCATTCTGGAGAAATCACCATCTGCCGCCGCGCCTGCATGAACACAACCATCACGAGGCGGTGGATTCCCATTGACGGTTGAGGGGCCTCATATGCCACCATTTCGTTCCCTGCACCATACATGCCACGAATTCTCTATAATTTATTATACTATTTTCATATTTATACAACTACTTATATGATACATGTTAATACGCTCACCGAAGGCAGTACTAGTGCTTGCTGGAATGTCGGTCACCAACCTATATTTCAATTTAGAGATAAGATTAAAGGTGGTGGTCGGCGTTTCGTTTCCTAATAAGTGTGCTTTATGAGAAAAATAGGACCATTTTCATGGAACAGAAGGAGTAATATTTTATACTCTCTCCGTCCACCAATATTTTTAGCATATTTTTTTTAGTCTGTTCACTAATGGTCTTAACTCTAAAACTTTTCATTTATAATAACTATTTTATACGCATAATCCAGTTAAAAATTATAAATTATATGGGACTCAAACTCCACTCAATATATATATCACAATTAAAAATTATGATAAGTGGAAGTCAAACTCCACTAATTACATTTTTTCATACACTATAATAAAACACATGTTCGAGTAAATAGATTATTATATCTAATTTGACACATATTTATTTAAATTTTAAAACATAACATAAAATATATTTCTTTTGTCACACTAAAATTAACATATTTTTTTCAAATATATTAATATTTTTTGTTCAAAATATGTCAACTTAAATAGAACAGTGCGCAATTGATATATATATATATAATAAAATAATTTAATTTAATAAAAATATATTATAATTAATAAAATAAATTGGTTTATCAAATTTTTCAATTTGATTTTGTTAAAATTTGATTAAATCGAATTAAATTTAATATTTTGATTGGTTGGATTAATTTGTTCATCCTTAGAGCACCCACTATGGGTGTGTGTTTTGGGGTAGTTGATGAGTTGGATGGGGTAGTATCATAGGGGTAGCATTTTTGCTACCGAGGTAGTAAAATACAACGGGGTCCCACCAATGTAAAAATGCTACCATTATAGTGAGTAAAAAATTTAGTATTATAATTGTAGAGTCCATCAAATAATTGAATTTGGGATAACACTATAGTGAGAAAAAATTGAAATAGTTGAAAAAGTAGGTAGTTGATGACGCGAAGTAAATTTGGCATATATAGTAGGTAGCACGTAGTCAATGCTCTTAGCAACTGTCTTCTCAGTAAACAAAGGACCGGGACCCACGGTCGTTATATGATTGATTTGGAGTATTGTTTTTCTAAAACTGGCTCCAAGCCTTTCAAATGGAATGAGGTATAAATCCAACATATATATTTGGAGATATTACAACATTTTCCGCTCTACCACTAGATTTTGAAAATGACTGTGGATCGATAACCAACATGTGTTTTTCAGCTATTGGAAGCTTGACTCTAGAGGGGTTATGACCTAATATTAGACTTGTAATAAGAATTGCAGAGAGAGAGAGAGAGAGAGAGAGAAACCAGTGCAAGTACTCCTTGAGGTAAGGATTCCCAGGACTTGGAGAGTCAACATCCACCATCACCTGCAAAAGTGAATCATATTGTGTGTGAAGATGAAGATAAGTATATACAGTCAAAACCCTAAAACACACAGACACATATTGTGTGAAGATGAAGATAAGTACATATAAATATATACTTACAAGGGTGTGGAGAATTCGGAAATCGTTGCCGCCGATCTCAACCCTAGGGCGGGAGGTGACCTGCGACGGGCGAAGACGGTAGCCGTTGCAAATAGCGCTGCCCTCCACATACACTCGAACCTCAGTGGTTGCAGTGAAGGGATCAACAACATCTCCTATAACACCACTAACCACCAGAGGATTCCAATCTCTCTGCATTTTTCAATATGTTTGCACACCACCGGTCCCTAAATTTTGAAATTTCTAGTAATTCAAACCTCGAACAAATACCTTTGTTCTTGAATGAATATGATTTGTGAGCTAGCTTTTCCTCTTTTCTGGCCTAGCTTGTTGTAGTAACGTTTTGGTTTTGGATCAGATTCTTCCCAAAAAGTCCTTTCTCTTTTCATTTCTTTTTTTCTTTCTCTTTTTCTTTTTGTCATATAGAGAACTTTGGAAATAGTCATTTGGTGTATATTTTTAATAATTCGACTACGATATTTTAATTTTACTAAATCACACATTTTAATAAAATGAAAAATTTACCTATATACCCTTTATTAAATAACATAATAAATACATTCATACAAATAATATCAAATTCTAATAAATATTAAATAAGAATAAAATTGAAATATTGTGATAAATATATTCTAAAATTTTAAAATAAAACACTTATTTAAAAACAAGAAAAAAAGTGAAATTGGATGCTTAAAAAAAATATCAAGAGTATAAGAGTATTTAATAAATTTATACATATATGCAACAAAATTCAACGTACATTTGTAAGTCATTTAATTAGAAAAAGATTGGAACAAAGTAATTTTCAAGAAAGAGCTTTATCTTGTTTTGTGGGCCATGGGAGTCGTATTCGGAGGCAGCTGGCAGAAAAAGGCATGCCATCTTTCGCTATTTATTCTTCCCACTTGGGACAACTGAAGCTTACAGATCTGCTATTTTTAGACTTGTACTTTATTCATAATTCTTACTCAAATTTGTCTAATTTTTTGCTTTCCGAAAAGTTTCTGCTTTTTCTATTCAAGAAAAAATAAAACGCTTTACACAAATAAATTTTGCACAATAACACGAGTAATTCTAAGTTGGCGCTGTTAATTTAAAGTTTAGAATCTATTAATGTGTGTTGCTCCCATAAAATTAATTTTATACATACATTTGTGTTACCTTAATACAAAGGCCAAAATAATATAATAAGGGGTTGAAATGAAATATTAAAGAGTTTTATATAAAAAATAATATATGTAAGTACCGATATATGTGCGTGTAAAAATATGGAGTATTTTTATTTTATCTATATTCTCCTTTTCTCAAATGTAAATGTCTTTTTGTTCTACCTATAAAATTAATCAACTTATATACTCCCTCCATTTTATAAGTGTTCTATTTTAGTATTTTTTTTTTCTTTTTTAATATCGATAAACACTCATTCTATATGTTTTTATTGATATGATTTTTATTGATATGATTAGTGTTGATTTGTGTCACATTTTGGAGTATTTCATGTTCTATTTCACTTGCTTTAAAATTTTGTGTTCATTTTATGTTTTGTTGTGTTTTATGTCTTTTTATAGGTTTTGGTAGAAAAGAACTTAATTTGAAGCTTAGTGGTGTGAACAACGAGCCAAAATATGTGTCAAACTAAGAAGTGAATCAACGATCAAAGCACGAGTGTCTGGACACAAGAAATCAAGTCTATCGCTAATAGAAGCACAAAGACGTATTTTTTCCTATAAACAAGAAGTCCGATCATCAATCTTGGAGAGCATAGGATTAAAGTTCATCTCGATAGGAATCCTTATCCTCAAACGAATCCAAAATCGGAGTTGAAACGAGGGAGAACAAGTCAAAACAAAATTGCTACGTGCAGGACAATACGACTTCGGCGACCCGAACAGTTTGGTCGCCGAAAATGTGATTTTTAAGGTGGAACTTCGGTGACTGCTGATCTAGTCGCCGAAGTTGCTGTAATTCTTGCGCGACCACTTCAGAGGTCCCCGAAATGGTGATTTTTGTACATGACTTCGGCGATCCCAACTAGCGATCGCCGAAGTCGCACGTTTTTCTCGTTTTTCAGTTATTTTCACGAGAATTCAAACCCTATTTCCCACTCTCGCCCCATACACTATTTAAGGGCTTCATTATAGATCCCTAGACTTCTTCTTCCACATTATACACTTTTATTTTCCATGGTTAAATCTAGATTAGTTTTCTACGTCCCGGAGGAGAGATCGCGATCAAAGATTAACAACCCGAAAATCAAGAGATCTACAAAGGGGTTTTTCATGTTCTCTTACTTCTCTTTAGTTTTTAGTTTCATTATGTGTGGCTGAACGCCTTGAGATTTTAGGGATTTTGTAAGACCTATTTTGATTAATGGATTCGTATTCATTCATAATTTTATGCTTGTTTGTGATTTATGATTTTAATTCTCATGCTTTGATAATAGACCATTATTATTGTATGCAATTAAGTTATGATTTTGATGTCTTATTCAGAATTGAATTCATAGCCGATCTCATAGATCACAATACATGTTTCCCCTTAATACCTAGCGGAGATAGGAGAACTGTAGAAGAATATTTTTTGTGTGTTTTTTGTAACTGATTTAATTCTCTTGAGACCTAGCGGAGATATGAATTAAATTAGCTCACTATCATAGACTGTCATATCTGGGAGTATGTGGTTATTTATGCGAACTTTCACATGCATTAGGACTAAAATATGGTAATTAGATTTAATTGTTGAATTCGTTAATTGATTTAGTGTCGATACATTATCCCTGAAATCTTCTCTTTATTATTCGTTTATTCTATTATTGTTTCGTATTGAGTCGATCATATTCATATTCTTGTTTGCCTAGATAATAATTTCTACTTGTTTGCCTAGATAATAATTGAATTTATCTTTATTATTCGTTTATTCTATTATTGTTTTTGTTTATCGGTCCTCGTGGATACGATACTCTTCTTGCTCTATTCTATACCTATTTTTGTATTTAAAATAGTCTGATCAAATGTGTTCTATTTCAAAATTATAAACTAAAATGATGTCATTATTCTTATTTTATCTTTATTTAATACTACATCCACTTTTTATTATTTTAATATATATCAGATGAATATGAATTGTATCATGCTTATTGAGACGGATGGAATATTTGTTAGGATGGCATTCTTCTTAATTATTTTACCTTTATTTAATATTTGTTATGATATTTAATTCTAAAAATGTTATACAAATTAAAATATATTATCCAACGGCCTTTTCCCATTGTATCATTTAAACATTTTTTAAAATAATCATTTTTATACATTATTTAATATACATATATATGTGTGTGGCTGGGTGGGGGGCGGGGGTACGGACAGAGGGAGGGGGGGGGAAGAAGAGTAAAGATATGTATACATGCATAGAAGGCCTCGTTTTAAGGGCATTAATTTGCTTGGAAATTATTCAAGCTTAATCTATCTTAAGTCATTTTCCTAAATTTATATGTTGTTTTGAATACTACTCCATAAGAAATTTCATCAAATCTTCATTATTATTTTTGTAACAAATTATTTATAGTGAAGAAATATAAATTATAAATCAAAATTGTATATTTTCAATATAAATCACTTGACGAGTATTTTATGGTATAATAATTGAATAATATAATGCTCAAATTCCGTTTGTTTGGCTAGCGAGCATTGACTTAATTAGGGGTATAAGTGAGTTAAGACGGTTCGTGGGCTATACGAGATCGACTCGAAAATTCAAAATTTGCTCAATATTTACCAAGTCAAGCTCGAGCTCGAGATATTTAAGTATATATCGAGCCCGAGTTCGAGTTTAATGATACTTGGCTCGATTGGCTCGCGAGCCTAATCGAACCTAGGTTATTATTTTACATTTATACCCTATATTGTTAAACGAGCATAAATGAACTTAATCGAGATAAAATTCAAAATATACCAATAATCGACTCAAACTCGAACTTGAAAAATTAAAACTCGACAGAATTGAGTCAAAACTCGAGCTTGACACTTATAGATCCAGATCAAACTTGAGCAAGTCAATACCCAACTTGATTCCACTTGTTTACACCCCTAGACTCAATGAACTAAACGAATTTTTATCCAATGCTAATCCAATTAACCATAAATGATTTTTCCTTTTCATTTACCTATTTCAATTTAATTTATCCCGATTAAGTGATCAATATTAATTTTGTCTTGAATGATTTTTTTTTTCGAAAATAACAGAAATTCAGAGTTATCAAAATTGATTCGAAATAGTTTAACCTAAAAGATTTACCGGCTGTACTTATAATTAGAATCAAGTTCAAAACATAAAAACCCAAAATATTTTGGGTACGACTAGTTTATGGAATTTAAACCATAAAAGCATTGTGTGTTTGTGAGTCTCGGGCCAATTTAGTTTGTTCGTCCGTAACTTTCAACATTATTAATTTTAATTTTTTCATCCTATTTAACATATGATGCTCTTAAATGATTATATTCTCAATATATTGTAGTTTAATCAAACTAACAAAAATTCGGAAGAACTTGGTGTACAACAAAATAAGACAATTACGAATCTGTAGGAGAGCAAAAGAAACTGTCTAACCAGCTAGCATGGTTCACCGGTTCTACCGAAAACTCTCATTTGTTTAATTTATTTATGATGTCATATTGATAAACCTTTTAGAGATATTGTATTTTAATTTATTGCTCTAAGTATTCATTATATATCTGTCTTAATTTTAATATTTTTTAATTTTGAATTTAATTTTAATTTTATTCGAGTCAAATAGAATATATAATTATTTTTGATATTTAATATTATTTTTAAATAAATATTATAATTGAAAATTTTTACAAGTACAATATATAATTTTCACAATTTTCAAATAAAATGCATGATTCATTATATTATGATAAATATTTATTTTTAAGAAATATTTAATAAAATATATAATAAAAAAGTAAATATATCATTTCATTAATACTTTCTCTAATTATTATATATATTTATATTAGTAAATGTTTAATATCCCATTATTCTTCTTCCAATAAAGACACTAAGCCAGATATGATATGATCATGTCAGAAGCCACGAGAACAACATTACCTACAAAAAGAAAAAAGAAAAACAGAACATGCTACATATATTGAGATATTTATTTGGACATATATGTTGAAGAACCTTACATCAGCAACTCAGCTCAGCTCAGCTCAGCTCAAAGTAGCCCCAAATGAGCTTTAGCTTTTCCGTCGCATATGCGATTGTGAAATTTCTCTTTCGTTGAAAAACCTCCACCACTAAATATTCTATATTTACCAATCTCTCTAAATTATTTAAATTATAAGTGTCGCATTGAATGGATCCGTCCCACCTCATAATTACATGTATACTTTTCGTAAATTATTTGAAACTTGAAAGTTTATTTAAAATTTGTTTGTTTACTAAAGAATCGAACTCGAATCTTAAATCGAATAATTTTTCGAGTCGAACACAAGTCTAATAATATTCGGTTCGAAAGGTTCACGAAAATGTCTGAATATAATTTTAACGAGTTTCAAATAGTTCACGAATTTTGTTAATGAGTTTGTTCATGAACCTTAAAAACGAACCAAGCTTTAAATAGTTTGCGAACTTTATATATGAACTAGTTCACGAACATATCAAAATAATATAAAAATATATATTAACAAAATACTTTAATAAACGAGCTTTTTAACAAACTCGAACTCGAATATTTAACGAACTCGAGTTGAGTTCGAGTTTGAATTTACTGTTAAATCGAATAATAAACGAACCGAAATCAAGCTTGATTTTTATTTATCGAACCGAACTCGCACTTTATTTTCATAACTCGAGCCATCAAATTTTCAAACGAATCGAACCTAAGGCCAAACAATATTCCATTTAGTTTGATTCGATTATGGCCGTACCCATAACTATAACAAAACTCGCTTAAATTAATACTCGAGGGATGGTAGTGTAGCCTGAATCCGGTAAAATTCGTTGATCTAGATTCATTATATAAGATTTGGGTCCTTTAAATTTTGGACCCAAAAAAGATCCAGATCAATTTCAATAACGAATTTGAAATTCATATTTTGAGACCACCCATATTCGGTCCAGATCTGATTCGTGAACATGTCTATTTAATTATATATTATATATTAATATATATATATATATTATTTATACTCTCTCTGTCTCACTAAACTTGACACACTTCCCTTATTGAGACGTCTCACTAAGCTTGACATATTCTAAAAATAGTAAAAGTTATCCCTTAAAAAATGTGTGAACTCTATCACCTTTATCACTCTTACACTATTTTATACATGCATACTCTTTAATAACCGTGTCAGAGAAAAAGATGTCATGTTTAGTGGGACGTAGGGAGTATATAATTCAATCGAACTTTAAATCTCGTGTTTACTTATTTAACCCCATATCTTCTATGGGATGTTGATGTTGTGGAGAGTGGCTGCAACATTTAAGATTTCATTGAATATATTAAATTTTGATTTAAATTGAGATCAATTTCGTCACAACTCTTCTTGACACAACAATAATTGTGAAATTATTTAAAAAATTATGACTTATTTTGGATCGTTGTAGTGTTTTGTATAAATTATAGTCTTGTTTTGATCATTTGTTGTATTGCTTATTTAAATTATTATCCTGATTTTATTATCAATTTTTAGTATATTTAGAATTTGTTTTTAAAATAAAATGCATAGATTTGAGTCGGATTCCGAGACCCAATACGTGTCATAGATCTAGACACCAATGTTATTTTTTAAGATCTAATGTAAAATCTTCACATTAACACATGCTAATATTTGGTTTAGAAAAGAAAAAAATACAAATATTATTGGTGCATTATCTAAAAGTAGTTGATCCTCAAATGAAAAAAGTAAGAAATAGTCACTTGTAAAAAAAAAAATAGTCACTCTTACCTTTATACCCCGCCATAATTACATGACTCGTCATAATTACATGACCAAATCAAGTCATGCTCTTGTAATTACTTTGTAATTGTGGAGATGAAATTACACCAGGACGACTATCACTTGGTCAAACTCGTATAATTATATGTGTGATTGTGAGATGAAATTACACGAGCACGACTGTCACCTGGTCATGCTCGTGTAATTACATGTGTGATACTAGAGATGAAATTACATGAGCACAACTGTCATTTGGTCATGCTCGTGTAATTACATATATAATTATGGATATAAAATTACACGAGCACGACTATAACTTGGTCATGCTCGTGTAATTTATCTGGATTTATTTGAAACGTGACAAATGTGACGGCAACAGTGATGACGACGACGACGGCAACGACGGCCGCGACGACAATATATTAAGGTAACAACAATGTTATGTCTTATGGAAATAATTTCTTATGTTTTTAAATTTAATTAAGAATAAAGGATAATAAAGTAACTTTACAAAAAAAAAGCTATACTTTACTATTTTTTATAAGTAGCTAAAATTTATTTATTTTTTTATTTAAAGAATGACTAATTTGATATATTAACCCAATATTATTTCCTTACATATCTTTCGATTGATCAACTCATTCTCTAACAATGCATATTAATGACACTTTTTTCTAACATAAAATAGGTATAGTAAATCGATAATTATCATATTTACGGGGATTGAACCACAAAAATATGCTATCTAAATAACACAAATATCTTATCATTATCTAAGTAACAAAATAAGAATATATGTTTGTAAGTAAAAATTAAACTTAATGAATAAGAATGGAAATTAAGGATCACATAATCAATTTAAAAAGACTCGTCCCAGAGTTGTACTATTCAGACCCGATTATGAAGATTGTTAAGTTACAGTGTTAAACAATTTTAATCAAATACTAATGAAAGATCACCCTGTTGATCATATACTCTGTAGTCTACTATCGTCAATTAGTACATAACCTATCACCCATAGGATTATAATACTAACTCTAAAAAAACTAGAGCTATCAAAATGAGCTTGGTTTGGTCCGCCTGTCCAAGGTACCTGAGGTTTGGGCTGGGTTGAGATTTGAGAATCGAGGCCCAAAAATAATCAGGTCTAAAAAGCCTACTCAAAAAACCCCATGAGCCTACGGGATTTCGGGCTTAAAAATTCCGCTCATTATAAATACATTTATATTATTTATATTTAAGTTTTAATTAAAATATTATGAATTATAATATTAAGTTATTAACATTAAGGTAAATATTTACAATCCCTTTTTAGGTAAAAATAATTATTTTATACAAATTTATTATAAAAATTAAATAAATAATTTATTTATTATATTAAAATTATAAAATTTAAAATATATATTATAATAATTGGACGGATAAAGTCCGCCCTCCCGATAGCCCGTATAGGGCTGGATTGAGCCTCATATTTTTAGGCCAACTTCTTTCGGTTGGGCTTAAACGGACTTCAACTTTTCAAAAGCCCGCCAGGTTGGGCCGAGTAAACCCGACCCGTGATTTTGACAGCTCTACAAAAAACTACAAAGAATAAGTTTTCTATGAATATCCCATCTCCACTAACACTCGAGGCTAATTCATATTGTGCATTCACCACCGATTTAAAATTATCAATGGTCGGTCTCTAATTGACAATTAATATACATCAATATTGATCAAGTATTAATACACAAGGATTAAGCATGATGAATCACATTTCATAACTTGGAAGGAAATTCATGAATTAGCATATAATTTTCATAAAATTGAATCTGATTATACAAACTTCATAATTAACAAGAAATTTAGATAGACATAACTAAAACAACAAGCAAACGAATAAGTATGAACATAAATTTGAAATAAATAAACTTCGTGCTTGAGAATCGTGAAGACAATGTAGAAATTTACCAAGTAGGTCATCAAAATATAGTCTAGAATATAAGAGACTAAGAGAGAATAAGAGTAAAGCGTAGAGTTTATGATGATGAATTGATCCAAAATAAAACATGTTTATAATTAGAGCTGTCAAAATTTATCGAAAAAATGGGATACCATACTTACCTTAATGAAAAATATTGTAAAATACCAAATATAAGGTATATCGAAATTTTTGGTAAGGTATGATACCGTACCGAACTTTTAGGTAAAGTAAATGTATAATTTTTCTAAATACCGACGTATACAATCATATATCGTACCGCAGTATATACCGAAAAAATTAGTATATACCATTATGTTGGTATATATAGATATAGGAATGAGTTCTTATGAAAACCAAATCTTAGATAGTAATTTATGAACCAATATAAATCATAGATCAAATAAATTTAGTGGTTTAGATGTAATCATATTTATTGTAATTATGAATAGGAAATATCCTAAAATAAACTACTAAGGGTACACAAGTAAAATTTCATAAATTAAAATATTTATCAAAAAACTGAATCCTTCCAAATACAACAAATACAAAATTCTATATATATATATATATATTGAAGAATAAAATGGTGATACACTGATAAAACTCCAAACATGAAACTATATATATTTCCTCAACAAAAGTTCAAACATGCACAAGAAAATGACCATATCCTTCAAAGATAAAAACAAATACAGAATTCTAAGCCAAAAGAATTTGTGAACTCGAAGGGGTCAAGTGACCAAGAAGTTGAGGTGCATCGACCAATTCCCATTGAACACAAAATCTGCATTTCTCTCCACAAATCCTAAACACATTACCCACTACAACATGCATATTGTGGCCAACAACATAAACCTTGCATTCCCAGCTGCTAACACATAATGGTTTGCATATCTTCTCTGGTAAACTGGGCCCTTCCACCATACTCCAACAATCATACTCTTCATCATACACTTTAATCCTCGTCTTTTCATGCTCTATCATCACGAACAAATGGCCGTGCATCACAAAACTCGGCCCAGTCCAGCCTTCCCGAAGCCCAGCTGCCATGATCTCCCATTTATCAGTTGTGGGGTCGTAAATCTGGCCCATCGGCCTCACGTAGAATGGCCAAAACCAGCCCTCCGTCACAAGAAGCTTCCCGTCAACAACTGCAGCGTCATACGAGGCCATGTTCGTGCACATCTTGGCGATAGGCTTCCACAAATCTGTCCTAGGATCATATACTTCACCCGAGTTAAGCTCAAACAGGTCCGGCCCGTTTCCTCCAGCGACGTATACCATCCCGCCAATCACTCCATTTGCAAAGAAGGACCTCTCTGCAGTCATCTTTTGCATCACGGTCCAACTATTATCAAACACTTGGTATTTCATCAGTAGATTAAGAGGGTAATCAGCGTCAAAAACCACTCCACCACAAACATAGAGAACACCCTCATTTGGAATGGCAACACAGTTGAAGCCGTGGGCAGGGGCGTCCTCCCTGCAAGGCATTGCAGGAAGGGAGTGCCATGAGAATCGGGTGAGGTCAAGAACCTTCCACTCAATCTTTGTAGAGGATTTGTCGAATGCACGCACAATTAGCCACGGATGGCTAAGTGCGAGCTCTTTCCTCGACGTGAAAAATTGGGCCTTGCTGCGGAAAATTGTGTACCAACGCTTGCACACGGCCTTGGATGCAGCGTGATCAAATTGAGACACAGAGTAGGCAGAGCAACGCAACATCATCGGGGATTCCGGGGATTAATAGCTCTCCACGTGTAGCTTGTTCTGATTGTAATGTAGGATCAAGAAGAGGTGATAAGGGTGAAACTAGGGATAAGCTCGTTTGGGAGCCATCAAGATTTTGAATTGGTGCTTGATGTGATGAAACTAGTCCTCTTCTCATTTTCTTTAGTCTAAAGATCACCAGAAAAACTAAAAAATGTTCTTTTCCCCAACTGAGATAAGCAAGGATCTTCTCATTTTCTTTACTGCAAAAATGAAAATATAACATGAACAAAAGAAAATTCTCATCCCCAACTGAGACAAACAATGTTCTTCTCGTTATCTTTACTCCAAGCTCAAAACAAAAGCCCAAAATGTACAAGAGAATACTCTATTCCGCAACTGAGAACGAGCATTCTTAGTCTCATTTTGTTTACTCTAAACTGATAAAGAAAGCCAAGTAAACTAAAGAAGATTAATATTCTTCTCATTTCTTTACTCTAAACTTGAACACGACCTAGCTAAACGAACAATACCGTAATCAAATAGAAGGTGCTATAAACTTCGATACCACTACAAAAACATTCCCCCAATCACAAATTACCGAATGGTTCACATGGATGATGGAACTAATAACAAATACTATGCCTGAGTCTTTACTTTGAGCCTTAAACTGAAGCAACAGAAGTGCAATCAAGCAAGACAATGTGTTCAGGTAACTAAAATTCTCCAATCAAGAATTCAATAAAATAAATACAGACATTCAACGATCTCAAAGTAAAAGCGAAATGAAGGATACTAGTGTTACCTTAAACAATCTCAAAGTAGACAACCCCATCTCCAAAACTTAGAAATAAATAATCAAGAAGTGAATGAAGTAGAAACTAACAAAGCTAAGAATTTGTTTCCCGATAGATAAGAAAGAAATAATTAACTTGCATTTTATAATAATAAAAAGGAGGAATAGCTGCGTAGAAGCAGGGCCTATGCCTATGGTATTATCAAGCAAAAGAGTGCTTGACCAAAAAAGCTTTCATTTTCGTGCATTTATTACGCAACAACAAATTTCAAAGAAAGAACATTCAAGGTCTCATTCCCCACTCTCAACGTCGCACTCGATAATTCTTTTATTTAATTTTGTAAAATTATATATCGAAGCATTATATTTATAGATAAATTATTTGCTCCCTTCCAAATAATAAAAAAATAATTTACCGACTCGTCTAAAATTAGGGGTGAGGCTCTCAAGTTTCGAAATTGGAAAATCTTAAGTCTCATTCAGAAAAAATGTCTCAAATAGTCCCGAATAGTCTTGAAATCCGAGCGGGACTATATTTCCCGAATTTTAAAATTAATTTCGGGAAATCAAGAGTCTCAATCGCGATTCGGAACTCCTGAGTCCCAAAATTTTCCAATTTTCCAATCCTGATAATTCTGAATTCAAGTCGGGACCGAAAAAATCCTAAGTCCCGATCTCAAATTCTCATTTCTATCTAAATCGCCAATTTATTGCTGCTTAAATTAACATTGGAAATGTTTAATGTAGTAAAGTCAAAGACCCTTCTACCACAATTAAGAAAATATGTTCGTGTAACATGATAAGTGTGCATTATCTATAATAGAATTAAATATGTTGTTCAATTCTATTTAAAAGGTCGATATTTAGATCTTTAACTAATAATATGATATATTTTAATATGTTTCCTCGAGTGGAAAATATTCATGTCATATGTTGAAAATAATATTGGGAAAAAGATATTGAGTGACATATATTTTTATTTTTATATCATAATTAGCATAGTAAACGAACATAGTCTGTTGCAAGTTTTTCGGGCCTAATTTGAGAAAGGCTTGTTCAAAGCTCAACTTAATATTAAATGAAATGAGTTCAAATTCGATTTGAAATTTGATACTATTATTAAGCCAAAATTCAATTCAAGTTTGAAAATAATATTATCAGATAATAGTTGAAGTCAATAATAAAAATGACAAGTTAAACTTGAACAACATATCAAAAAATCGAATCAAGCCCAAAAAAATTAATATTCCAAACAAATGAAGTCGAAAACGTTTACAACCTGTGATAATAGAAGTAGATATTATGATAAATTTTCCTTAATATGAATGAGATATAAAGTGATCAATACATATATCTTCAACCTGAGACATTTTAATAGTGTAAAAAGAAAGGTGAGTCATTTTAATAGTTTAAAAGGAAAGGTGAAGTTATTTAAATATAAGAAAAGACATATGAATGCTACAATTGGATTGGAGTTCATACTTCTCTATTAATATGTCAATGATGATGATTCCCGAAGAGCCTGCAAAACAGGTCTAGATAAATAGTTGAGTTTTTCTAGGGAGAGACTGAACGCTTAAGTCAGCAATAGTACGAGTGTAATATCACAAGATAATAAGTTTAGAGAACGATTGCTACCATATATTTTCCGGATAAATGGAGTATTTATAGTTTTGAGAGATGAACGATATCAATGTATTATTCATGATTTCCCAATGATAAATGAGTAATTTGACGGGTAATGAATACCTCACGGAAATGCCGCTATGTCAAGATCATCTCCAATAAGAATAAATCACATCATTACGGTATGAGGAAATATCCGTCTGCCAATTAGTTATTAAGAGAATGTGTCGAGTACAAATTCTAACAAGGTGTCGGGGACTGCTAACCACAGAAGCCCCGAGGACAGACCGAGTTAGACACGACTCGCTGATAGAGCTTTTAGAACTGACAAGCATAGGTTAACCATGAGTTGAGGTGTCAATGTATTTGGAGGAGACACAACACGCCTCCTTTTGTCTACTTAAGCCTTCTACGTAAATTGTTATGTATGTCACGTGGTCACCTCTACTTGTCACGTGATGTCCTCCTGTTTGCCAAATAAACAGAGTTATTATTCCATACTATCACTATTGATTTCTATTAAATTGGTAGAGTTCAGACTTTATAAATTCGATCATCCATTTGACTTAATCTGTTATTGTTGATTGGATTATAATATAAGTTCAGCAATATTCTCACAACTTTTTGATGTGCCTTTTATTTATATGAATGATGGCAGTAGATAAAATTATATAATATTGTATTATCAATGTCGTAGTAGAATTAAGAAGACTTGCAATGAAAAAAGGGCATAATTATATTATAATATTCTCACCACTGGAACACACAACACATTTACATCGTTTATACATAATTATATTTTCGTTTAAGGTTCTGGATAGAATTAAAGTTGATATTAAAAATAATTAATGGAAAAGAAGTTTTTATAAAGTCTTCTTCTTTTTATTTATTCAATACATATATCTTTTAAAAAAATTATTATAAAAGGAAATGAGTCATCTTGTTGGAACGGACGGAAATAACAAAATGAGTCATCTTGAATAAGACGAAGGGAGTAAAAAAAAAAGCCCAACAATATTTATCTTTTTATATTAGGTAAGAAAATATGCCCACTAACGTTGATTTTTTTTCTTTATAAAAAAAGTAGAGAATAATAAGGGCCCATTGAAATAAAGAATGAAGCCCGTAATTAGCCCGCTTACATATGGATACAGATCCCAACCCAACATGTGAATCATATGACTTCAGAAGTGTCTCTCTGTTTATTATACTTCTTCTTTTTTCAGAAAAGGTCTGTATTTATTTTTTGTTACAAAACAAACATTCATATTATCCATCCTTGTAAACGATATGACATGCTCTATAGATAAATATTAAAATTTTAATAAAAAGTTTATTAATTCTTATTTTGCAATTATAATTTATTGATTTGAATTTAGTTTAATATTATTTAATATAAAATAATTAAATAATTAAAAATAAAAATTATAGTATAATTCATATATTAATGTAATTTTGCGACAACCATAAACATGTTAAGTAATTTCCACAATGTAACCATTCTCCGATAATTATACCACATACAACTCAGTTGCAATAAAAGTGAGCATCTTATTCCAATTACAATAACTCTAAGTATTAAAAAAATCGTAGGAATTTAAAAAGATAACTTTTTTTTAATGGAAGGAATACCGTATTATATTTATTTATTTATTTATGTGTCTTCAATGCTTTCAATTAGGTCTTATTATTCTTTTTCTTTTTTAATTGCTAAAATATTTAAAATTTAAAATTTTGTATAATAAAAAATATTATGTAGTCATACTGACACAGTATTGATTTGATTTGTTAAAGAAACTTGTAATTCATCTAATATAATAGTACGAGGTATCATTTATACATCTAAATTATATAATGAAATATCATATCAAATAAACCTTATTTTCTAAACTAAATCATATCGCTATTGCACATATGTGATGATAGAATATATAGATTATAAAATATTTTATCGACCACATTTTATTCTACCCTCAATTTTCTTATTTATTAAGGTTATGTTCTCTTTTAGAGTTAATATTTATTGAAAAAATGTGGGATAAAAGTACGGGTGAACATTCGGATATTTGGTTCGTTTTTGCCAAAAATCGAACCAAGTCAAATTATAATTCGAATTGAAAAAAAAAAACCAAATCAAACTAACCATACCAAAATAACCAAATTTATTTCGGTTTGGTTCGGGTTAGTTCGGTTTATCCAAATATTTTATTTATTAATTAATTTCGTTCAATTTTAAGAATAATTAATTATTAAAATCTAATCATATCTATATTTAATAATTTTTATGTACTAAAAAAATAAGTTTTAACTTTAAAATGTTTAAAATTAAAATTTATAATAAAAAATCGTAAATGTAACTTAAATATTTTCTAAGTTTAAAAGAATAACAATTATTATATAATTTAGTGAATATTATAATTCTATTTGTTGTAAATTTAAAAAAAAAATTAAAATAGTATTATATTTAATTTCTTACATAATATTTAATATATTTTTGAAATATAAAATAAGATATAATTAAAAATAAAATAAAAATATATATGATAAAATAAATTATTTAATAAAAATAAAAATATATTATGATACAAATAAAATAATTCGGATTTTCGGGTTTTTTGGTTTGATTTTGTATGAATCCGATCCAAACCAAATTTGGAGTGATAATATTATCTCTCCTTAAAATAAGATGAAAGAGAAAAATATTGATGAATTTATAATTTAGATAGAAAGGATGGATAAAAAAAATTTAAAGACTAAATATATTTTTATCTCAATTTATTTTTGAAGGAGAAGATGTTTTATAGACTCTAGAATATGTAGTATATAGTAGGCCAATTAGGTAGCAAATTAAATGCTTATCAATGCAAGTGGGTGAGAATAGCAGTAATATTCCCCATTCAGAAAGAAGAGTAGAAAAGGTCTCCCAACTTTCTGGAGTTGAGACATTTGAGAGATATCCAAACATCTCTTGATATGTAAATTATTAGCTGAAAAAATGTGTTGAAATTAATTTCACAATGTAAAATACAAGAAACATAAAAATATTAAATGTACAAACGAGACACTAAATTACGCAATCCACTTGGTAATAAGAAAAAAGTAATTTATGCATGCATTTCTTCTTCTTTTTTTTGTGTTCGTAGACTGTCTACCACTCTTCATTTCTTTTCCTTTTTCATTCTTTCTTTCCCAAAAAAAATTTAAATATCAATCAAACACTCAAGACAAAATATACTATTATAATATATTATTATTTTGAATAATATTTTAACAAAATTCAAGGACTTAATTTTATAATTAACAGGCAGTCTTAATATTAATTAAAGCGGCATCCAAACTACAGAAAATTGCTCATTGGTTACAATTACGATTACATTTTCTTTTAGAACAAATTAATATTATATTAAATCTAAATTAAGGCTAAATTTTCATAAAGTAATAGACCAATGTATAAAAATGCTGATGAAAATATAATCCAATCAAGGAAGTGACTATATTCATCATCTCTTTCAGGCAAACCTCCCCAACATCACATACAATATGTATGTTTATGATTTCTAATTTAATTGCATATTAGTTTTTATAAGATTATATATGAAAATTGGAAATGCCACTATTTAATTAGGAAGAATATCCTAAAATTAATGTTGATATATATATATATATATATCTATATATAGGGAATGAGTCAAATGAGAACCAATGCTAGCTTAGGTAGAAACTAAGAACCAATCTAAACCGTTGATCTTTCTAAAATTTATGATTCAGATTAAATATGTCTCAAATTTATGCATATAATGCATTAGAATTGCAATGCATTGATTAATGCATAAAAATGAATTATCATATTATATAATAAAATACTACATATAATGCATCAACATAATATATAAAATACATAAATTTTAGTTCATACATAGGACTTGTCATCGGATCCAACCCATATATCACTACAAGAAAACATAAATTTAGTAAGAGTAAAAATTGCATTGTACCGTCATTATTGACATTTAACTAGAGAAACAATAATGAAAGGTGATGACGGGAAAAAAAAATTCATTAAAAGTTATTAGTGATGAAATTTGAACTTTTAATTATAAATTTTACTATCACTAAAATTATTTTTTTTTATAATTAGTGAGAGTATATATCCCTTCATTAATTACTACTTCGTTCACTAAATGTTATTTTTGTTGTAGCGTATAATTAGTAAAAGTAAGTATAGTATTTATTTATTGGAAAAGGACGTTGGACAGTATATTTTCTCTGAACGTGGAAAAATTGTTTGAAACCGGCAATATCTATTACTATTAGGTCGCATTTGATATGATATGATGCACACTGACCAAATTAAAATTTATTAGTCAAATATTCTTCAATCGAAAAGGCAAAAAAAAGGAAGAAGATGAATGAATCGTTGGTCTGGTTCATATGTATACAATGTATGAGGACAAAAGAAATATATGGTAGCGAAAGTCGCAGTTTTGTCTTGAAAACAATAAAACTATAAAAGGAAACAAGAAAACATAATGTTCCAATCCAATGAGAATTCAAGAGTAGTGCTCCAAAATGAATTAATCTCACATGAGATTATATTCTCTTAAAAATACTAAATATGGGAGAGAGAAAGAGAGAGAAGTAGAAAGCGTGGGATTAGTGAATTAGGATTAGGTGGTGGAAAATGGTTGTTTTAGCGTCCAAAACTTTGCTTTGGAATATTTCTTTTGCCTAAGCTATGAGCTTGCACTCGAATTGAGAATTGAGAGCTTCATTAATGAAGAAAGATCAGAATAAACAATATATATACTGCTCGATGGGGATGGGATCATGTGTTCCACAATTGTGTTCCACATTCCATGTCCCATAATTAAATTTATCATTTTAATTAATAATTTTTAAAATTTTAAAATTTATTATGATATAATGAATCATAATTAACATTTATTGAAAAAATCAAAATTTTTAAAAATCATATACCCTATTTTTGAATTTATGAACCCTAAAAATTAATTAAAAATAATATTAAATATTAAAAAATAATTATAAATTCTATTTGGGGTGGGATGAACCCTAATATTATGTATAAAATTAAACTAAAACATATAAAATTGAAATCAAAAAATAAAATTAAAAAACAAATTAAAATTTAATTATGGTACATGGAACGTGGAATACAAATGTAGGACATATATTGATCTCATCCCCTGCTCGATGCTACTAAAACTTTCCAAATACTCAATGCTAATTGAAATAAATATGATCGATTCAAATTTCTCTCTCATCTAAATTATCATATTACTCTTACAAATACTAAAACAACAATAAATTCATAAATTCAACTACTACATGTCCATACAAAATAAATATTCTCATAAAAATACCTCGAGGCAATTTTGCATAATTCGAGACAATTTTACTCTCAGCTGTCTTGTTATAAGGCTTGTTTTTTTTAGATTAATAAAAAAAAAATAATTTACGTATCTGCAAGTTAAAATAACGAAACTAGAGTATAAATCTAATTACTCCATTAACAATAATTTATATTTACACCCCAATTTAGATCGAAAATTAATATATGTATATATATTGGATATTATGTTAAAATGGCTACAATAAACCTCATCGGAAGAAAAGAAGAGCATGTCATCATAAAACAATGGGATTACATGCTTATGAAGCTAAGTATCTCAGTTACTCAGTATTTGGTATAATGGCAATTTTGCATATCATCATCTCACAATTCACAATTACTAAAAGATATTTAATTAACTTTATCGCCTAACTCATGAATCTGCATCAAGCTAGCCTTTTTGACTATGGTTCTTAATAAGAATTTTCTGGGTTCCTAACTCATGATACTAGATCTCTTTTTACCTAATCCAATACTAGATTTTCAACTCTGGGTTGTGACGACTATTACCATAAGTTGACTTCATTTCGCATGCATATATATATTCTCTTTTAATGAATATATATGTGATGCTTGTGTTTATCAATCTCAACATACCACGAAAATACAAATTATCATCCCAAGACAATGATCGAAAATATATACTAGCTAGTACGTAGTATATATTTATATAATGATTGAGTTTGAGGAATTAACAATTGGAATAAGCCTTATATATCAAAATACTCTTCTTTTTCTACTATCCATTCTCATAGAACTAAACTGGAAACCAACTAAAAGAATAACAATAATTAGTAGGTAATAATGAGGATTTTCTAGAGGATCTTATCGTGTGGTACTCTAATTTATAGTGTAATAAGTAAGTTAAACTATTCCTTGATCACGACTTGAAGCTTGTGCCAAACCAAGAGGACCAATATACACATAAAATTAAACTAAAATCCTGTCCAATGATTAAATATAAAAAACGTGAAAAACATATCTTCAGTACCGCCGGAAAATCATATCCACGACACAAACCCCAATAAAATATATAAGAAAATATACAGTACTAAAATTTGTGATCATTGTATTTTGGCTAAATAAATAAAAACAACTGAAATCAACTGACAACATGATTTGCAATTTGCATCCCAATTAGCTTAGCATTAAATGCATATTAATTATTGGCACAGTAAAATAAAATTATCCAATACCTAATCAAAGATTTTCATAATCTTACCTACTATTTAATTCTTCCAGCTCCAGGAGTACTATGTTTTTCTCCTTTTAATTAATTCTTTTGTTCTTTACCGGCTTAAAATTATGTATATTCTCTCCTGTCTTCTTGTTCTTTTTATTAGTTATAATATATTTTTGTCTTATTGTGATCTAATAAAAATGTATATATAATGATCACTTTAGTATACTCATTATATTTGAGAGTGGAATTGAGAGGAAGAAGAGGGGTATAAAGGAAAATATGCAAGAAAATCTATACGAATATAGATACATGTGGTTGTGCACATGTGTATGCATGTGCAATCATGCATTGACGAATCAATTCTTGTATTTGATTCTGTTTTAATCAAAATTTTCCTTTCAACGTGCCACACATGGATCCCATTATATATATCTATATACATTATAGCGAAGAGAGATCAAATGAGAACTGATGCTTGTATAAGAACTAAGAATCAATGCAGGCCATTGATCTTTGTATAATCTATGGTCTAGATTTATTGTGCATCAAATTTATACATAGAATGCATTGAAATCATGATGCATTGCTTAAAGAATAAAAATGCATTATGATATTATGTATTAAGATAATACGTGTAATGCATCAAAATAATAGATTATATGCATTATCATGTATATGGACTACACACATATATATATGTATATATATATAGGGAAGAGATCAAATGAGAACTAATCTTTAGATGAGAATTAGGAACTAATTTGGAGCGTTGATCTTTGTATAATTTATAGTCCATATTAATTATGCATCAAATTTGTGCATAGAATGCATTGAAATTATAATGCATTGATTAATGAATAAAAATGCATTATCATATTATGCAATAAGATTCTACGTGTAATCCATCAAAATAATGTGTGACATGCATCAGTTTTAGTTCATATATAAGATTTGGCTCTCACCGGATCCTACCCCTATATATATATATTTTTTTTCTAGAAGCTAAATTAAATCATTTTTTGATGATTTTAACTCCTGATCTTTCAGTGTGCTCTGTATTATTATGTAATATAATTAAACGCAATATTTTGGTAACTATATATGCGTGCTGCGTACAATATATATGGATGAATTTATCTAAAAAAAATAAGCATGAATGAGTTTGTTTTTATGATTGGAGAGTCTGGAATATATGTTTCATTATTTAATTATAAAATTCTGAAAGTTTTGATCAAATTAAAATATGTCAATATTAATGAAAAATGAAGTGAGTAAAAATTAAGAAATGTAATATATAAGATGTCGATTTGATGTTTGAATAGACCTATTAGATAATGATAAAATAATGTAAAAACAGTAAAAATTATCTCTTTAAAAAGATGTACTTATGCTATTAACTTTATAACTTTTACACTATTTTATATACTCTTTAATAATCGACGGAAAAAAAATGTCAAGCTTAGTAAGACTGAGGGATCTATTAACATTTGGTATTTATATTTAATTACATATAATATTTCAATATCTAAAATGGCCATTCGTTTTTTACATTTTAATTGATATGAAAAGGATATATATCTTAGAGTTTTTAAACTCTCTGATCTCTATATATATGATATATATGCACACCTTATAAGAGGTCGGATACATAATACTCCATATAACAAAATACTATATATACAAAAAGGTGTGTATGTTAATTTAGTAGTAGAAGATTAATGTTAAGACAATAATTTTCTGATACAAGTCCTTCATAATATGACTTTATAATTTAAATTTAATGTAAACCAATTTTTAAAATACTATACAAATATCATTGAGTCAAAGAGTCTTGTGCTTTGAAGCAAAAGATAGATTATACAACTTTATATATCACTAGTAGCAATCGAGTGTATAACTTTTAATGTATTCTTATGAATTATAAAAAATGGCACTTTATATATGTGAAATATATAAAATTTGGTATAAAAAAATATGAGGTTGCGGTTCCGAATTGACATTTGTAGTTTCGAATTGCCGGTTCACGGTTCTAAAATTTTGGAACTATAACTGAATCATTATCTACACAGTTTCGCTTTGAAATCTAAGGTTATTGAAACCGTTGATTACGGTGGTCCGATTATTATTCAGTTCCGACAGTGCTGATTCCTTTGAACACCTCTAAGTGCTACATAGTAAAGAAAGAAAGAGCTATATATTTAGAGCATATTGAAGTATATAAAAACTTACTTATGAATAATCCTGATCTACTGTCCAAATCAGTTGGACTATTACACTGGCTAAGGTGTTAGTGATTATTTATAAAAAAAAAATAAAAAAAAAAATCGATGTTAGTTGTAAGTGTTTTAATTAAATGGCATTGTTAGGTGATTAAAGCATGATCGACCATACATTAATGCGATGGAATGGATTGATCAGCTCAGCTCGTGCAACAGCAACGGCCAAAACAACCATTATAATTTAATCTCAACTGCTTACCATGCATGTGCTATCATCAACTTATAACTTTAATTTCAACCATTTCTCCTTATTATTATATATTATATATAGAGTTGGAACTGATTAATAGTGTGTTGTAACTTGTAATCATACATGCATACATAAGCTCGACGAAGAAGTTTTTATTTTAATTTAAAATACAAATAAATAAAAGCTCACCTATTTCGCCATGAGATTCTAAAGATATATAGCTGTTGAAGTTGGAAGAATAGCTAGATCATCAAGTATAATATTTTGTCTTTTAAAAATATATTCTATCCGTCTCACTAATAACGATTCATTTGTTTTTTACACGAATATTAATAAACATCCAATAAATTTATACAAAAATTAAGAAATAATTCATGTGTTAATTAAACTTTACACAATAGAAATAATTATTAGTGGAATGTCCCAAAATATAAAATGAGTAATGAAAAATTAATTATTTTATTCATAACTGCTTACATACTCGTACATATATACATGTGTGTGGAATTTTATTAATTGGCAGCATGGAAATTGGAAAATAACACCTGGAGGGTTATTTTCTTAGACGTAGTCGAGTGGCCGCTCTACCTGTATTTATTACTAATGATGAATAGATGGTATATATATATATGTACAAATGCACATTATTTCATCAGCTCTTCATGATCATTATTGAAGTTCTTCAATTATGTATGTGATCATTTAAGCATCAATAATTATGAGATTTTGCAAGAGATCAGCAATAATATATCTACTCCTTAATTGTACTCTATTCCAAGAATATATATTTAGTGTCTTTTTCCCTTCAAAAAGGTTTGTAATGATGTAAATTTAAGGGTCTCATATTTCATATATATACGCAATTATGGTTTTCTATCCGTGGTCGTCATTTTTAATGTATTCACGACTAATAAGATAAATATTACAAACGTATGAATCACCAAAAAACTTTCTTATTTTCATTTTGTTATTTTGAATTAATATTAAATCATAATTTAATGAATAATTTCTAAATTTTAATAAAAACTGAGAATTACTAAACTTTTATTAAAAATTCATTATTTACCTGTTCGGCATACCAAATAGAGGTGTTCATGATTATGATTACCATTTGAATCGTAATTGAACTGCCGTTTCACGTTTCCATTATTTTGAAATCATAACCGAATCGTGGTTATAATAGTTTAATATTTGGAACCAGCACCGTCCAAGACGATTCTAATTTCAAGCCGATGGTTTTGATTTCGAATCACCGGTTTTTTCAGAACCACGGTAAAAAAATATGTATTTTCATATAAATTTACAAGTTAAAATATTATTTTATGAGTTATAAAACAATTATTTTATTTAATATAAAAGAAAAAAATAAAAATAATTAGAGATTGAAAAAATATGTTATCATAAATGTTAAAAAACTGACAATTCGGAACCCCTGGTTCACAGGTCCAAACATTTGGAATTGGAACCGAACCATTCCCTACATTGTTACGATTTAGAACCAAAGCGTCGGACACAATTACAATTCCTAAAAATGCCAGTTATGGTTCGATTACAATCTGATTCTAATAATTGCGATTTTCTTTAATACCTTTAATACAAATATCATATTATAGTTTAAGCATGAGGATCGGTGGTCATTTTTTTTATCAATAATTATATATTATAATAGCATTTAGATAGTAGCCTCAACATGATTTGGCTGATTCAAGTTTAACATATATATATATATGTATGTGTGTATCCTCACTTAATTTAGATGGCAATTTTTATATAAACGCGCCACAAACTGTCGCTAATAAGTACTTGTATTTTTTAACAGGACTCTAATTAGATATCTTCTTAATAATTTATTGCAAAGTATGATTTGTTAAATAAGTACAAATTAAAGTGGTAGATATTTCCGATTTCGTGCATTCCATGTGCCAACTGCTGCCGATGCCAATAACCAACTTCCGGTAATGCAAATTTTAATAGTTTAATTGTACTCGATTCATGACATATAGTGGTTGATACCTTTTTATTTATAATTCTTGATCAAAAAATTAATTAGTACATGGGGGCGCCGATCGAATTATGTGTTAATAGTATATGCTTTTTCAGATGCCATGATTAGATTTTGTGGCCTAATCAATATCTCATCATTTGGTAAGATAAAAAAACCTAATCCGGTAACAACGACAAAATGTTTTAGGTAATTTTGTTAGAAAATTAAACTGAATTTTGCCGGAGCTAAGCACACATTAATAATTAGTGTGTTGTAGTAGCGAATAGAGGCCACTTGTTATGTGCCAATAATTTGTAAACCAATCATCAAGTCTCATCTCGATCCATCTTTATTTACAAGTTGATTAAATAATTTGGTTTCCTTTTTCTATAATAGGACGCAATTGATATATATTTGTTCTTAAAGAAAAAAGATCTGACACACACACATACACAGATATATATAGTGCATGTATATATATATATAGAAGGTTGTTGCTTTTTCCTTCAAATATCACGTTGGTGCTTTTTCGTGCAAGTAGTTCCAACATCGCTGTTGGGACATTGAAGATAATAATATCACTTTCAACGACTTCAAATAATATCCATTCTTCTTCTTCTTTATATTAACTTAACTAGTTTATGCACCGTGCGATATACGATAATAATTAAAAATAATAAAATTAGTGTCAATCATATTATAATTTAAATCATTTAATCATAAAATTATTATTTCTTCGAAATTTATAATAAGGTTATTAAATTAGGGTTAGATAAGGTAGATGAGATGTAGAAGGATAAAAAAATGTCTGGATAATTAGTACGAATATTGTAATGACAATTAATATGAATATTATTTAGTAATTTGTTTGGTAGCTAAAGCTAAAAAGTAGGATAATTTATTGGTATATAGATTTAAAAGGTTTCTCGATAAGAATGTATTATTCTTATTTCAAAAAATTAATATGTGTTAGTACTCACACAAATTTATCAGAACAAATTAGTAAGTTTATTAATAAGGGTAAACAGTGAAATAAAATCAGGCCTATGATTTATCTGGGGTCAGTCAGATAACTAAAATTTTCTTACCAAATAATAGAAGAAGTCATATTATTAATATCTCCGTTATCAGACGCAGCTGTAATTAAATCTCCTTCAAACATATTATACATATGTAACATTTTTTGAAAATTTTAATGGAACATAATTGTTAAAACCAAATATAGATAATTTAATATGTACCAAGACATGCATGCAAAGAAAAATAAAATAAATAGTTTATTGAGTTTAATGTTAATTAATTAATAGTATATAATCAAACATCAAGTTAATATATAAAAGTATAATTAACGAATCTATTCAATATATTTTTTATTTGACAAATCTAGTACACGAACTGTTTGATTTGGAATATATAACAGATAAACTTAATAAAATATTATTTCAAAAATGATATTTTCTATTCAAATTTATGATAAAAATATGTTAAATATTCAAATATTTTTTCATCAATAGATATAATTAAACTATAACATAATCAATAAATTGAGACAAAAAAATAGGGTAAATTATAGTTTATGGCCTGAACTTTAAGTTAGTGTTCGGTTTATGGCATGAACTTTCAAAAATGTTTAAAATAGTATGTACTTTAGAAAAATGTATAAATCATGGCACAAGTGAAAATTTGAATATAAAAATGGTGTTTATGATATTTTTTATTGAAGAAAAGAAATTTAAATAAATTATTATTATCTAAAACCAAGCCAAGTTTCGAATATAGTTTTAAGAAACCAAACTTTGAATAGTTCACGAACTTTGTTAACGAGCTTGTACACGCACTTTAAAAACGTGTCGAGTTTCAAATAGTTCGCGAACATTCTATAAGAACTAGTTCATAAACTTATCAAAATAATATATATATATATATATATATATATATTAACATAATAATTTAATAAACAGACTTTTTAATAAACTCGAGCTTGAATATTTAACGAACTCAAGTCAAGTTCGAGTTCAATTACTATTAAATCAAATAATAAACGAACTTGAGCTCGATTTTTATTTATCGAACAAAATTCGAACTTAGTTATCAAAACTTGAACTAAGCTTGAATCGAACTTAAATTTTCAAACGAGACGAATTCGAGCACGACAATATTTGGTTTAGTTTGATTCAATTACACCCCTACATATTATAGGTCTCATCTTTGTAAATTGGAATTCTTATTTAATAGACTGAAAAATTGGTATTTTGAATTAAATATTCATACATTTTAAACATAAATTTAAAGATTTAGTGTAAATGGATGGAAGGTGGACTTTATTATATTTTAAATACTTTGATTATGATGACTTTGAATTTAAAGAATTTATGATTTTTAGATATTAATGATTTATTTATTTTCTTTAATAAAAATATCATAACCATTATTTTCATATTCAATTTTTAAATTGTGTCATGATTTATACATTTCTTTAAAGTACATGTTATTTTAAACATTTTTAAAAGTTCATGCCATAAACTGAACACTACCTCAAAGTTTAGGCCAAAAACTATATTTTACCCAAAAAATATTCTCTATTTTAATGATAAAATATATCACAACCAATTAATCAAAAGAACAACAAATTTCATATTTTAAAGATAAAATATAGCTTAATCAATAAATCTAATCAATGCATAAAATATTTTATATAAGTCATGATGGAAAATTATCTTTTAATTGCACGAATGTAAATGATTTAGCGGTAAATATTTACTTTACACGATTAATCATTTTTATTTGTTTTGACATTCTCTTACGATAAAAATAGTGTCGACTAATCTTAAATCAAATTAATCTTCAAAAATTACATGCTACTCTAATCTTAAGCAATCTAAATAAGATCTCGAGTTCAAGTACTCTATGATACGGTTATATAAATTAATATTAATATAATCTAATTTTTTTCACGCAGTTGCGCGTTGAGCACAAAGCGAACTAGTCTTTCGCCTTTTACTAAAAAATAGAGAGGGGTAGAAGCATGTCATGTGTGAGAAGGAGTGTAGGGGCGTGAAGTGAACAAGGTAGCCAACACCCTAAAGTAATTAAAATCGGCCACGTGGATTGAGGTGATGCCCTACGCACTGCATGCCCCCTTTACCTTAACCTTACTCGTTTTCTTCTCCTTTTTTTTTTAAAAGATTAAACAAATTAAACCACAAGTTATTTTGTCGTTCCTATTGACTTCTTCTGCTATTCCAATCACCGTTATTCGTGATTTGTTATGGTTAATTTTAACTCATACTGGATTTATTTACTTTTTTGTAACACAATTACAGCTTCTTTTGTATCTTGGTAAAAAAGGGACATGCCATAAAAGGTACTGCTCCGAAGGAATACTACAAGATAAATGTAATAGTTCTCTCCACCTACTCGTTTTGGGCATGGTTAATTAAATGTTTGTAAAATGATATGATGATGTCACATAAAATAATGTTATTAAAAATTTTAATTTTATTATTTTTTATTTGATTAATAATATTAAATTATATTATAATTAATAAATAATGGTTGAAAAATAAAAATTATATAAAAGAATTATCAAAATCATATTATTTATATATACTTCCTCAGTCCCACTTAATTAGACCCAATTATTTTTGGCATTCATATCAATATTTAATTATAATAATTTTTGAGGAGAGAATTGTGTGTTTTAAAACTTGTTAAATAATGAAATATGTCTAATTAAATGAGACAAAAATGAGTCTAATTAAGTGAGATGGATTAAGTAACATTTCATATTAGTGATGGATATTAGGCTTATTAGCGTATGAACACGAATAGTTAATCATTTTTGTTAAAAAGAAATAAAATATATATAGTGTTCTTTTTTTTAGCTCATGGCTTTTTTTATCTCCAAATTTTACAGCTCGTAGTGCATTATTGGAATGATTTAGTTAGAATGTCGAATACCAAATCGTGACTCATAAGTGTGCGGAAAAGTATATTAGTTTCAGAATCAATATAAATCACAATATGTAGAGCAGAAATGATTTAATGGTGCATAATATAAGTTTAGTTTATTGTGTTAGTGTAATGATCGGAGAATGCGTGGGGTAATAAAATATTTTAATGGTGCTCTCTAATTCAAAAAGTTATTGGTTGTTAATCTAAGGCCTCCGTGTAGCCCCCACCTTATTTATATAATTTAAACTAAAATCAGTTTGTTAGAACTAGTTATTATTGGGTAAATATCCTAAATTAAGAAGCATATTAATAACGCGGATGATCATGTCATATGTCGTCCTAAAACACAAACACAAACACAATGTCAAGTCAAAGCGCACTCCCCATAAATCCACCACGTGGATTTCTCCTACATGTCTTATTATTATGGACCCAATTTAATTTTTGACTTGCATTCTTCTTCCCTATTTAAACCCCCATTTCCCCCTTCTCCTTTCTCATTCTCCCCCCAAAAGCTCACCTCCCTCTTTCTTCTCTCTCTCTCTTTCTCGTCTCTTCTTCCCACACGCATACACTAGTTACTTCACTAAATCCTCAATTGCATAAAAACACACATGGCTTCTTCTATTACATCTATACCTCACACAAAACCAACGAATTCATGGGCTGCACCCCAATTCACTCAGCCATCTTCCTCATCATATTCTCTCCCAATGAGAAATCACCGGTCGAGAAGAGGTCAAATCCATTGCGCTCTGCAATCTCCCTCTGTCCTCACCTTCCCCAACGAGCCCCCTTTCGCCACGCCGTGGAACCTCCTGCAAAAGGCCGCGGCCAAGGCCCTCGACGCGGTGGAGGCCGCGTTGGTCTCACGCGAGCGGCAGCACGCGCTCCCGAGGACCTCCGACCCCGCCGTCCAGATCGCCGGTAACTTCGCGCCGGTGCCGGAGAGGAGCGTGCGGCACAACCTCGCCGTGACCGGAACTTTACCGGAGTGCATTAACGGCGTGTATGTGAGGAATGGCGCCAACCCCCTCCACGAGCCGGTTGGCGGGCACCACCTCTTCGACGGCGACGGCATGGTCCATGCCGTCAGCTTCTCCGGCGGAAACTCCGCCAGCTACGCGTGCAGGTTCACGGAGACGCAGAGGCTGATCCAAGAGCGCGATCTGGGTCGACCCGTTTTCCCGAAGGCCATCGGCGAGCTCCACGGCCACCTCGGCATCGCCCGCCTCATGCTGTTCTACGCCAGGGGATTGTGCGGCCTCGTAGACCACAGCCGCGGCATTGGCGTTGCCAACGCCGGCTTGGTCTACTTCAACCGCCGGCTCCTGGCCATGTCGGAGGACGACCTTCCCTACGAGGTCCGTGTAACGGAGTCGGGCGATCTCCGTACGAACGGAAGGTACGATTTCGGGGGGCAATTGAAAAGCACCATGATCGCGCACCCCAAAATCGATCCGGTTAGCAAGGAGATGTTCGCTCTCAGCTACGACGTCGTTCAGAAGCCTTACCTCAAGTACTTCAAGTTCTCACCCGACGGCGAGAAATCTCCCGATGTGGAGATCCCCCTCGATGTCCCCACCATGATGCATGACTTCGCCATCACCGAGAACTTTGTGGTCATCCCCGATCAGCAGGTGGTGTTCAAGTTGCAGGAAATGGTGAAGGGTGGGTCCCCCATGATATACGACGAGGACAAGAAATCCAGATTTGGAATTTTGAGTAAAAACGCAGAGAATGCGGATGACATAAAGTGGATAGAGTGCGGCGACACCTTCTGCTTCCACCTCTGGAACGCGTGGGAGGAGCCGGAGACGGACGAGGTGGTGGTGATCGGGTCATGCATGACTCCCCCCGACTCCATCTTCAACGAGTCAGACCAGAATCTCCAGAGCGTGCTCTCCGAAATCCGGCTCAACCTAAAAACCGGGGAGTCGAAGAAGCGGTCCATCCTGGAATCATCGGAGCAGATAAACTTGGAAGCCGGGATGGTGAACCGGAACAAACTGGGGCGGAAAACGAGGTACGCCTACCTGGCTATAGCGGAGCCGTGGCCCAAGGTGTCAGGGTTCGCCAAAGTGGACCTCTGGAGCGGAGAGGTTGACAAGTTCATGTATGGCGATGAGAAATACGGAGGTGAGCCATTTTTCGTGCCGGCAGAGAATGAAGAAGAAGACCAAGGGTACATTCTGGCATACGTTCATGACGAGAAGGAATGGAAGTCGGAGCTGCAGGTGGTGAACGCAGCGACGATGGAGATGGAAGCATCAGTAAAGCTTCCGTCGAGAGTGCCGTACGGTTTCCATGGGACGTTCATAAGCTCAGCGGAGCTGGAGAAGCAAGTGTTGTGAAATAATTAGCTAGGGGCTCTCCCTCTCTGTATATATCAATCTGTACATAGATATACGTATATGTTGGTGGAGGTGGCCGGAGGTGGAGGTGGAGGAGCTTGCCTGAGGGATTTAGTAGTTAGATTTACGCTTAATTTCATCCCCGGACTCTCCTCTTCCTCCCTCTCTCTCTCTCTCTCTCTTTTCTGTATATATTTCCTTTCAAATTTTCAACATTATTACTAAACTCATTTGGGCTCTCTTAATTACTTAATCACTATCTTGTAAATTTAACTCAATTTGAAATGAAGTAGCTAGTAATGACTAGATCTGCTTTATATATCTTTCCAATTAATAATATTTTGTTTTCTTTGTTTTTCCAATATATTTGTCCCATTATCCTCATTTGTAGAAGCAGATTCAGACACAAGCTTTTGAAAATAAGTGGCCTTTTCTCTTATGATCATGAAATGAAAATAAAAAGGTGTCACGGGAGGGAAACATGTTGGTTGTAAAATTTGACACCTGCAGCGTGCCTCAGCTTATATATAAACTTTGCCAAACTACTACTACTCCTACTCGCTGTCTTTTTCTCTCTTTGTATTTCTGCTTACAGACTCGTGATTTTTCATAGCACATACTTACATACATAAGCATATATATGTGACTATGTGAGGAAGGTATTAGCTACGCACTTTTGTTTCGGAGGGACCCCAACCCAATGAAATGAGGTGGGCACTTTCGTTGGGCGAGGTTAATTTCCCCATTAATTATTATAAATATATATATATAGCCATAATTTCCCCATTAATTTCCCCATCTCCACCACCATCATCCCCAACTATCTTGGACCTAAAAACTGTTTATACAATATCTTAATAATTTCAATTATTAAGGACTGATTAAGGAATCTTTCAGGAAAGTTGAAAGAAAATAATGAGATCATATCGAGCTAATTAACAAAAGGCCCAGAGGTTGCCACGGTCTTTGAATGTGGAAATTTTGCCACCCTATAGCTTTTAGCTAGGCTATAGGTAGTTTGGAGGTGTATCTCAATAATACTCCAATTAATACTATATAATTTCATTTCTTTTGAGGAAGAAGGACCTTTTGCCGAAATGCCTAAGATTTTCTAGGTGCAATTATCTTGTGGTTGAAACCGACTGAACCCATGTTATGTGTCTCAAGTAAATTTATCATGTTACTTGATACTGTTGGAAAATATTTATAAGTGTTTTGATTCAGATTCCAAAACCTTCCCTGAAAGATATATTAAGTCAAAGACTGAAATCTTAGTTTTGTTTTATGAACTCAACTATTAAGGAATTCTAATTTTCAGGTACACTGAAGTCAAGACTAAAGATTAAAGTTATGTCAAAACTGAAGGACTACTCTACTGAAGTATCCCCTGAAGTTTTGAAATTGAAGTTGAAGTAGAAGTCAAAGCCGTGTCACTAAAGATTCTCAAACTGAAGTGAAGCTCATTCACTGAAGGACTAAACTAAATTGGCCACTGAAGGACAAAACTATTTTGGCCACTAAAAGTCATTTTGGCACTGAAAGTCATTTTGGTCACTGAAGTCCCAAACTTAAGTTTTGCCAACTGAAGATATGCCATCCACTGAGAGTCTTCATGCCACTGAGAGTCTTCATGCCACTGAAAGTATTCAAGTTATTCACTGAAGTCCTATACTGATGTTTTCTACTGAGTGATAGCCTAGTCAATAGGCATTTCTATTTATGGCAAAAATCTCGGTAGGTAAACAAGATCTTTCTGCAGACACCTAAAATGGCAAAAAGGACGAAGACCCCAACGGGAAGAATTCAAATGAAGCTCTATCTCTCAACGGTCAAATTCTATGAGAGAGCTATAAATACCCCGATGCTTCAAACACTTCAAGACACCGGTTACCTAATACTCTCAACTCGCTATCGCTCTCTGCATTCAAGCTCTCAAGCTTTCAGTCAGAACACACCAAGCTTTCAGATTTTACTCTTTAGTGTTCTTAGCGATCATACTGTAAACGAAGAATAGTTTAGCATTAGATTAATTTCGAAGCTAGAAGTGATCAGAATACTCTGTATATCTAACCCACTGTGGTTGATCACTGTAAGAACTATTTCATCTCCATTAAGTTGGAAACCCTTGACTAATATCGAGTACTCGTGGACGTAGGAGTTTTTATCTCCGAACCACGCAAACCAAATCTCTGTCTCTCTATCTCATTTAATTTCAGTATTGCTTATTCTTTATAACATCAACTGAAATACTGACTAAGTGAAAAGAGAAATACTGCATTAAATTTTCTGAAGCAAACGAGTAAGATTTAAAGCCACCACATTCCGCACACTTAAGATATTAGTCCATCAGTCAAACACTCAGTGTAGACTGAAGGATTCCTATCTATAAAGTCATCTCTCTCACTGAAGTACCTTACACTCAGTTCACTCGTTTCGGGACCAACAGATACTCTCTCTTTTTTTTTAAATCGGGTTTTTGGCACGAATATTTAAAAGATAATAATTGAGTGCGTAAAAGTGTTGACCAACTTACATTGAAGTCTAATAACATTGAAGTCTAATAGTTTTACCCAAATAAGAAAAAGGAAAGGTGAATTTATTAAAAATAAAAAATTGTAATATAATGAATATTTATTTGAAAAATCAAAATACAATTATATACATACTCTACTTGGGTGGAATAAAGACGTAATACTAGTACAAAATTAAACTAAAACACATAAAAATATAATAAAAAATATATTAAAATGTACTTATAACATAAAATATGCACGGGACACAATAATGTAACGCCGAATCCCATTTGATTTCCGCCAGCCTATTCATTTTCATTTGTATGGTTAGAGCTAGATATGTATTTAACCGTAATTTCATTTTCCCACACGCGGTGACCACATTTAATTAATGTGTTTAAGGCTTAATTATATAGCAACGTTACATAATTATTATATAATTATGATTTGTTATTTTATTTTATTTTTAATCTTGTTTTTATTTAATTAATATTAAAAATATATTCTAATTAATAAGCTTTCAATGAAAATTTAAAAAATTAATATTTATCATGTAGCTACATTTAATTAAGTATATTCACTCACGAATAATTAATTGATGACACCTTAAGTATGTTAATTAGGAAAATTATCGAAATAATATTGTAGTAGTACATAATGACTTTCCACGATGAAGTAGTAGCGCTAAATACGCGCACGAAAAGTAGAAGAAATTTAGTGAAATATTGAAACAAGAATTCATTAAATTATACTATTATAATTTGCCGGAGACTGAATATAGGCCACAACTTTATAAGACATGCAAGTTTGCAATCCACTCCTATTTTTCTCAATATACAATAATAATGGAAATACAACCTAAAAAGTAAGACCTCTGCTCGATTATAACAAAAAATTGTTAAAGAAAATATCACTAGTGACTTAGACATAAAAACAGCATCTTTCTTTTGATTTTTGACAAAATGGGTTTTTACAATCAAAAGTAGGGATTTTGACGCCATTCTTGTCCCTTTTCCATACCCTGGACTTTAGGTACCAATTCATGCCTAGTAAATAACAATAATAATAATAACTCTTGTTTCTATTGTTATTTAATTTAAGGAACATTCTAATTATATATATATATATATTTTTTTTGGATCATATAATAAAATATAACATGTGAAAAATAAGGAAATATCTTAAATAACAATCAATTTTAATAAATTAATTATTGTGATGTTTTCAACAAACTAACTTTTACTTAAAAATAAACTTTTACATTACTAAATAATGAAAACTATTTAAATTAAATTTAATCAATCTCAATTATTGATTTTTCAATTAAATTTAATCAATCTCAATCATTGATTCTAGATAGAACGAGGATCTAGATTCCTTCTCATTTCTCACATATGATTTATTGGTCAAGTGATACCATAAAAAAGAAGGGATACCATATGATTTAACTTATCTACTCCATCTGTTTCATAAAAACATGCATCTTTTGCCATAAAAAAGAAGGGATACCACTTTCGTGGGACGGAGAGGGTACTTAATAATATCTTTTTGTGTGTTTCAATTTCCACTACTATTCAAATCAACTATATTTTAACACTTTACCGCACAAGTCAACTACATTTTATTAAAACTCACGTCAGGTCAAATGGGGCATGTTTTTATGAAATGGAAGGAGTATAAATTTTGGATAATATAAGAAAAAATCTTTACGTGAGAAATGAGAATATTTCAATCATCCATTTTAATAAATTAATGGTTGTGATATTCTTTACAAGTTAACTTCTTTTAAAAATTAACTTCCACATTCTTAAATAATAAAATTAACAATTGAGATCAAACCCAATCCATGCACACGGGCGAGTAAGTTGTTTGTTTATGTAAAGGGATTAATGTTTGTTGCATGTATCTAGTTTTTTTAGTAATATAAAGGAAACAAGAAAGTTGCGAAAGGCAACTCTCTAATTATGGAAACAAATTGTATATGGATCTAAAATAGCCCAGAATTTAAGGATTTTGCGCAGAGTTTCGAAAAATTGATTATTTTGACGACGGGACAAATTAGATTGCTCATATATGCATGATGATCACGTGAAGTCCACGAGGAACAATGGCCCACTAAACTCGTCAACAAAGGCGCAACCCAACAAAACTAGATAACTAAATTATTATTATATTGTTATTTGTTATAAAATAATTATGTCTTAGAGTTGGAAATTATTATTATTATTATTATTTGAATAATAGTAAGGTAGTAGTGTGCGCGCGATTCCGACAGCAACCATCGTATGTTGGAGGCATGCAGGTCTTCCTATTACCTTACTAAGCGCCGAAATTCCGGAATTTTTTTGTGGGTCCCAACAACCTATATATATGCAATATACACGTGGGCAAAATTATACTCTATGCAACTTCCCTACTTCTTTTCTCAAACTATTTATGGTGAATTTTAACTCAGCACATTTTGTCTAACAAGTAACTAAGTCGCTATTGCTCAATACAAAATCATTATCATCGTTTACTTTTATGGGATTGAATTTAAAAAGTATTATATACAGATAAAGGAGTCCAAATGAATCCTTCAACTCTAAGGATTGAATGAACCAAGTGATGAAAAATAAACCAACAATCAACTTCCCACTTTTGATATCCCAAGACTATGCTAGTTTAAAAAGACAATTAAAGGTCATTATCACCGGACACTCGCTCTCTCTTTTTTCAAGAATTAATGCACTTCCCTTTACGCCATAGGACCCCTCATAGTCTGAGTTCTGACCCGGCACTAATAGCGGGAATACGCTTCCCTGACATTCTTTCTTTCCTGTAATTGTTGCTAGTTCAGTTTGAATTTAGATTTATTCTGTAAAATAAAAAGAATGAAATAATTCTAAATAAAAATTAAGGAGTCTTTATTATAAGAAATTATAATGCTTATTTAAAGAAGAAGAAAAATAGGGTTTCTAGTTGATCAATGTTCAAGGAAAGGTATGAGGAAGGGTAAAAAAATGAAGAAGAGCTATTCTTTTTAAAAGGGTTCATAGTCGACTCAAAAAGAGGGGTCACTCCCTGGCATAAGTCATGACTATCCGCTAAAAATATGGTGAACTCTGATGGTGGTCCCCCTCCAAAACTCACCTCTTCTTCAAAAAAAAACCAGCGTATAAAATATTCACTACTTTAATGCTATGCTAATAGAATAATGAATAATTGGAATGAATAATCGGAAAGAGTAATAAAGAATGATCATTACATAAATTTGTAGTTTAACTACACAAAACAACTCAACATTTTGACTATTAATTGCAAATATGTAAACAAACTATTCAAACCCATAATTGGACTAACTAAATGTGCATCATGCGGTTCGTCACACTCCATAGATCTTGGGGTGAAGCCATTCGATAGATATATATATATATATATATATATATATATATATGTGTGTGTGTGTGTGTTGCTATTATATCCATTACAGAGTTGTATTTGTAATGCTCCTCCACACCCACTCAGGAGCATTCGCCACTAGTGGAACTCACAATAACTACTGCCCCAAATAAATTAATCAATTAATTAAGATTTTAAATTTACTTCTCAGTACATCAAATGAAGTTTAAAAAAATATATTGGCAACTTTATATCATTGCTAAAATATTTATTAAAAAGACACTGGATTTTTGTATTGGCTGAGTACAACAAATTCGTCCTTCGGTACTTTTACCAAATATTTTGTTTCTTTAAATAAATGTAATCAAATAATCATATATATATTTCAGAGAGCCTAGTTTTTTATCATGACATAATTAATTAGTACTCCCTCCGTCCCGCTAGAATAGAGGCGTTTGAAAAGTAGATGAGTGTATTATTTTAATACAAACGCCTCTATTCTAGCGGGACGGAGGGAGTATTATTATTACATATATAAGCTTTCATAATAAATAAAATTTATCCATTAACGTAACATGCACAATTAAATTGCCCTTTTTTTAGTTTATCAATATTGTTATATGTAATATATCAAACATACTGTAATCTCAATCTCTTGTCAAATTGCATCACATTTCATTATCGAAATAGAAATATATAAGTTATAACTGCGCTTTTAAGTACTTTTCTCCAAATATTTTAAGTAACATTTCGTAGGTGGGTGCACTTGTAGACTTTTAGCATGCTATATTTCTTTTAATTGCAAACTAATCCTATCCTTAATTAGGTTTATCTCTTCATTAATAGTGTGCATACTGCACACTTATTTATAGTTAAGGAGAGAAAAGCACTTGGGAGTGGCGCACATCATATCGCTTTTTTAATCTGTCGTCTATATATAATGCCTAGCTTTCTGCTTAGGCATTAGGGATATTGAAAGAAAATTAATTGATTAAACATATATAGAGTTTCTCTCTCATTTACACAAAGTTCACAATAAGAAAAATGATACTCGGCCTATGTATTGCCTAGTGGTAGTGAGGTTAATATCTAAGGTAATAGGTTTCGGGTTCGAGTCCTCCGTGATTCGGCCAATTAATTTAACGTTAATGTAATCCAATTTTTTTTAACAGAAAAATGATACTCGATCTGTCCCACTATTCAATAAACGTTACATATATTCTCATTAATGGTGGAAAATTATTTTACTTAAAATAATAACTATAATTGAAATTTCAAATTACATCACTAAGTAATTTCTAATTGACAAAATTTTTGGCTCATATTACATCACTAACTAATAATCCCTACGTCCCATTTTATTAGACCCATTTAATTATAATATTACACTTAATTGAATATAAAATGGACTAATGAAGTGGGGATAGAGAATACTAATGTTTAGTAACAAATTTTTAGCTCAGTCATGACCTTTAATTACTGATTCTTTAGTTAAAAGTCACTTATCGCGGTATAATGTAATTTTTCTCTCATTAAAAATACTTTTCTTGTAGTGGCTATGTATATAATTATCAAGAGGAAGTAGTGAGTGGGCTTTGAAATGAAAAGTTAGTTCAAAGTGTGTTTATGAAACCGTGGTCGGTCAAACATAAATATATATATATATATATATATATATATATATATAAGCATATACGTAAGTTAGCAATATAAATAGTCCCTATAGGCTATAGCCTCTCGATCAATTTATTTCCTTAATTAAGTATGGAGTTTCAGATAGTGCGATATTAATTAGATAAAAGAAATTTATTATTGATGTTTTATGATAATATATAAAAGGTCAAACGATTTGACTCATCAATCAGTTAGTCGATCGCGTTTGGATCAGATAAAATACACTAAGGATTAATACGTACAGATTCTATACAGAAAGAACAGAGAAAAAAAAAACGAGCACCAATTGAATTAATGATGTCCTTGTCGATTGACTTTCATCCTTGATTTAATTAATTATATTGAAATAGACAAGCACTATAACTGGATTTTCCACTAATTAATTGGTTAGGTATTTTTGTTGAACTTTTTTAAGGAAGAGGAATTAATGGGTGCAGCCGGCGTGAGAAGGTCAACCATAATCCATATTATGTATTTAGTGGCACCAATTATTTACGTTTAACTAATAAATATTTATGTTTCTTGGTGGAGAAAACACGTATGAATTGAAATGTCCCTAGCTCAGTAATTTGCTTACTTTAATTGATTGATGGCGACTTACCTTCTTCATGGTTAGTTTATGCAGTTAATTAAAAGCGTTAATCGATGTTTGTATATATAATATATAGATGTGGTGCTATCTCTCTCTCTCTATATATAATGGAATTTATGAGATTGAATATTGCTCGTAGTAGGCTCGTAAGTAGGTAGTTAAAAATAATATTCTCTCATGTGCTGTAAGGGGAGGTCAGCACAAGTTTCAAAAATGAAGCAGTAAATTGTGTTTTTAGTAGAATAAAAAACCAGGAAGTAAAGTATATACTAGGTTTAGAATTGTGCGTGTTTTGTGAGACCATATATAAAAAAAAAAAAAAAAAAAAAAGATTAAGCTTTAAGTCAACGATCCAAATAGGTAATAAAGGTAATAAGAATACATTTTTCGTGGATCGATGAATTAAGTAGTTGGGGTATAAACCAGATGGTTAATTTTGCAATAAATTAATGATAAGTGCAAGTTTGTATGTGAAGAATAACAAATCTGTTAAGGTTGAATCAAGTAATTGGATGGATGGATGCAATGCATATTTGAAATTGAAACCGGGGTCTATTAATCACGACAACGTGACATGACTACACAAGGCCAAACACCGTTATACAATCCCACTTCCCACCACATATGAAAATTAATATATGTGATCCATATGATTGAACTGATACTCCAGTTAGGATTAGGGACACTAAGTCAAGTATATATAAATATATATTAATTTATATTCAATTTTCCTTTTTTTAAAAAAAATGAAAAATTAATTAAGCCCATAATATTAGAAGCATCGATCGTCAGCTTTGACAGCATATATATAAGGGAAAAGGGTCATATAAACCCTTCATGTTTACTCCAAGGTACAATTAAACCCTTTATATTTTTTTGGGTACAAATACACCCTTAATGTTGGTTAAAGGGTCATAT
>JAPKLX010000043.1:889399-905106 GCA_026898415.1 Leonotis leonurus | reverse complement strand
CCTTTAACCAACATTAAGGGTGTATTTGTACCCAAAAAAACATAAAGAGTTTAATTGTACCTTGGAGTAAACATGAAGGGTTTATATGACCATTTTCCCTATATAATTGTAATGTAGAGCGAGCATAACCGCACCCTTGTCTTCTGCGAACTCTCAAACTTCCCTTATTTTAAGATATTATTGCATGCCCACAGATAACTTCCTACCACCTTGGAATTAAGACATATACCACACCTTTTCTATAATCTCCTATTTTAATTTCATTATTCACGTTAATTAATGCTAACACTCACACTAATCATAAATATCAAAAATAATTTATTTTAATAAATATAACCTTGTCCTTATATCATTATTTTGATTAATGTTAAACCAGGACCTTAATTAGTCGATATTCCCCTTAAAACAACTCCCTCCTTTTTTTAATAAGTGTATAGTTGCATTAAATACGGCTAATTTTATGATTCTATAGAATATACTAGTATTAACATACTTGGTTAGTAATTCATTAAACCCTCTTTTGCTCAATGTGACTATGTGATTGACTATAAGGGGGAAATTAGATTGAGGATAATGTCGTTATCCGTTTCCCTCGTACACGTACGCCATGATTAAGCCGAAGCTATACTCGGTGTCCCCCGATTACGGTGCCACGTACTTCACGCGACGGGTTTCATGGCGGCCATTGGACATGGGTCACGTTGCCGGTTGACTGAATGACCCTTGAGCTTCTGTTTAGCCAATTCTAACATCCGATGATGCAGGAGGTACCAATTTAGTATTGTTAAGTATATTATTATAATTTTCCTTATAAATATTTGATTTTTTTATTATGTTCATATATTGCATATTGGACCATATGCGTCGCATCAAATGTTATGATGTGTATGGAATAATTTTTATTATTTAGTTTGTGCATTTACAGTTGGAGAAAGAAATGAAATCTATTTTGGGAAGGATTGGATTCTTAAGAGCGTGGTTGTGTTCATCATGTCATGTGGGTACATTGGTTACACGTATGGTGGCAAGTGACAACGTAACCTAATTTTATGTATATAGCAAGTTTTCTTGCATGAGACCAGGTACATTGTTATACTCCTATTATATATGTATAATATTTATTCATTTCATCTTTTTTTTTTCTTAACGTATATTAAGGTTTATACAATCATACTATATTAATTTTATGACAAAAAAAAATTCCTTCTAATTTATTTTTCCATGGGTAGGATGATATATATGTTTATTGATATGTCATAAAATGAAAAGAATAAGAGAGAAAGGGAGCAGTTGATAAACTTAATCTCAATTAATGAGTGTTGTATGTTGAATTAGAATTAATAGTAAACAGAGTATTGCCACAAAATGAAAAAGAATGTCTGAAAAACGCATTACGTACGTATCATATTAATTAACTTGAATAATTTATTCTTGTACACTTTTTTTAGGTTGTGTTTATATTTTTTTTGATGGGATAAAATTTTCTTTTGTGGAATAAAAGTATAATTATCTTTTAAATTTCTTCTTTTTTATCCATCCATCTATCTAAATTATAAATTTATTATTATTTTTTTCCTTCATCTTATTTTAAGGAGGGATAATATTTGTTAAATGTATGTAAAGGGTAGTTATGTCTTTTACTTTTCCTAGCTCTCTATATGTATTGGCCTCTTGGCCTTGAATCCCTAATTATCATTTTACCATTTGCACTTCTTCTTCTTCTCCTCTCCCTTCTCTCTTTCATATGCATAGCTTCTAACATGGTATCAGAGCGAGGTTTGTTAAGGCCACAGCTTTCGCAGTTCGCAGTTGAATTTGAAGGTTCGCAGTTCGCAGTTGCTGCTCACGGCTTTGGGTTTGAATTTCGAATTTGGATTTTCTGCTTTTGTGCTTGTTAGTTATGGCAACTGAAAGAGATGATTCTTTGCAATCCATTAGTGTGCAACTAAATGGAGAAAATTATGCTTATTGGAGCTATGTGTTGAGAAATTTTCTGATTGGGAAACGAATGTGGGGATATGTTTCTGGTACTATTGCTAAACCCATAGATAGTAATAATGAAAATTTTGCAAAGGAATTGGAAACTTGGGAAGTGAACAACTCGAAAATCATTACTTGGATTAACAACTCTGTTTCGCAATCCATTGGTGTTCAACTTGCAAAATATGATACAGCATTTCAGGTTTGGGAGCATTTGAAACGACTGTATGTGCAGTCCAATTTTGCAAAACAGTATCAATTAGAGATTGATATTCGAGCTCTCCAACAGCATAGCTTGAGCATCCAAGAATTTTATTCTGCTATGACTAACCTTTGGGATCAATTAGCACTTAATGAATCTGCAGAATTGCAAGCCTTCAAACCGTACACTGATCGCAGAGAACAACAACGTTTGGTACAATTTTTGATGGCCCTTCGGGATGATTTTGAAGGCCTTCGTGGTTCCATTTTGCATCGTGTCCCTCTGCCATCTGTTGATTCTGTTGTTAATGAGCTATTAGCTGAAGAAGTTCGTTTGAAGTCTCACTCTGAAAAGGGAGTTATTGAGAAAGGGATTCTGCCAACTCCATCTGTTTTTGCTGCCCCTGTTGTGAAAGGCAAATATCATGGCAGAGTCAATTATGATGAATGTAGCTTCTGTAAAGAAAAAGGTCATTGGAAGGCTCAATGCCCAACATTGTTGAAGAAGGAGCAACCACATCAGCCACCTCAGTGGCGTCCGCCTCACACAAATCACAAGAATTTTAGGCACTCATATCCTTCTTCCAATGTTACTGCTGCTACTGCTGCTTCTCCATCGGCCACCCCTGGGATGGTTCACTCTGGGTCTACCATGTCTGATTTGGCAGAACAATTTCAGAAGTTTCTTGCATCTCAGCCTAATGCCATGTCAGTCTCTCCTAATATAGGTCTGTCTTCTATTGGCTCATCAGGTATAACATCCTCCATATGGATTCTTGACTCTGGGGCTTCTCATCATATGTCATCTGATTTTAAATCTTTTACGTCTGTGCATAAGTCCTCATGTGTATCTGTCATGACTGCTGATGGCACTCCTATGTTATTGGAAGGCGTTGGTTCTGTTTCCACACCTCAACTGTCTCTCCCTGATGTTTATTATATACCTAACCTCACTTTAAGTTTGGCTTCGGTTAGTCAACTGTGTGATTCTGGTTTCTCAACCTTATTTTCTTCTACTCACTGTTATGTTCAGGATACTCAATCGAAGAGGTTGATTGGGACAGGCCGTAGGCAGGGGGGACTTTATATTTTGGATGAGCTGAAAATTCCACATGTTGCAGCACCTACTGTTGATTTATCATCTTTCCGCTTGAATTTATCATCTTCTAAGTTTTATTTATGGCATTCTCGTCTTGGTCATGTATCTTCTCCTCGTCTGAAATACTTAGTATCAACAGGAGTTTTAGGATCATTACAACCAAATGACATTTCTGACTGTTGTGGTTGTAAACTTGCTAAATTTTCTGCTTTACCTTTTCGTAAAAGTGTTTCCATTACCAAGGCACCTTTTGATTTGGTTCATTCTGATGTATGGGGTCCATCCCCAATTGCTACTAAAGGTGGATCGAAATATTATGTCTCTTTTATTGATGATTACACTCGTTATTGTTGGATTTATCTTATGAAGCATCGTTCTGAATTCTTTGGAATTTATTGTGCTTTTCGTGCTTTGGTTAAAACTCAACATAACTCTGTTGTTAAGTGCTTCCGCTGTGATTTAGGTGGTGAATACACCTCTAACAAATTCTCTGAATTACTTTCCTCTGATGGAACACTGCATCAAACATCTTGTACTGACACCCCTGAACAAAATGGACTTGCTGAAAGAAAGCATCGTCACATTCTTGAAACAGCTCGTTCTATGCTCTTGTCATCTTCAGCTCCTTCTGAGTTCTGGGGTGAAGCTGTCAAAACTGTGGTTCATGTCATTAACAGAATTCCTTCTTCTGTTACTTCAGGTTTGTCTCCTTTTGAAAGATTGTATGGTCATTCACCTGATTATTCATCATTGAGAGTTTTTGGTTCCACATGCTTTGTTCTTCTTCCTCATGTTGAACGGAGTAAATTGTCTCCTCGATCTGCCATATGTGTCTTTCTTGGTTATGGGGATGGTCAGAAAGGTTATCGTTGTTATAATTCTGCTACTCGCAAATTGTATACTTCTCGTCATGTTGAGTTTATCTTGAGCATTTGCCATTTTATTCTATTCCATCGGACTCTCATAGCATAACCAGATCTGATCTCACTCATATTGATCCATTTGTTGCGGATATTGATGGTCCGAATGACTTTAATCTTGAGAATGTCAGGGATGAAGCTCCTCATACTCCCACGTCAGGCCATGACCCTCTGTAGATTGGTGATCCTCATCCTCATCCTCCTCCTCTTCCTCATCGTTACCCTCAACGTCTCCGTAAGTCAACTCAGCTTCCTGATTTTGTTTACTCCATTTATTCTCCTTCCTTTGCTTCTGCATTGACCTCTCTTCACAAGCTGTCTGAACCATCCTCCTATCAAGAGGCTGTTCTTGATCCTCTTTGGCAACAGGCTATGGACGATTAACTTTCTGCTTTGCACAAAACAGGTACTTGGACTCTGGTGTCTCTACCACCCGGCAAACATGCTATAGGTTCTCGTTGGGTTTTCAAGATCAAAATCAAGTCTGACGGGTCTGTTGAGCGCTACAAAGCTCGTCTTGTTGCCAAGGGCTATGCTCAACAATATGGCATGGATTATGAAGAAACTTTTGCCCCTGTTGCCAAGATGACAACCATTCACACTCTTATTGCTATTGCATCTGTTCGTCAATGGCATATCTCTCAGATGGATGTTAAAAATGCTTTCCTCAATGGTGATCTTCATGAAGAAATATATATGGTACCTCCTCCTGGAGTTTCTCATAATCCGGGGGAAGTATGCAAACTGCAAAAGTCTCTCTATGGGCTCAAACAAGCTCCTCGTACTTGGTTTGAAAAATTCTCTATTGTGATAACTTCTCTTGGTTTCTCTTCAAGTCCATATGATTCTGCTTTATTTGTGAGCCATACTCCTCATGGTTGTGTTATTATCTCCTTATATGTTGATGATATGATCATTACTCGTGATGATGTTGATGGGATTACAAAGTTGAAGACGCAACTAGCCGAACAATTTGAGATGAAGGATTTAGGTACTCTTAGATATTTCTTGGGAATTGAAGTAGCTTCATCTCCTAGAGGTTATCTTCTTTCCCAATCGAAATATATTGCAGATATTCTTAACCTGGTTAGTCTCTCCGATACTAAAGCTGTTGACAGTCCTCTTGAGACTAATGCTAGATATACATCTTCTGATGGTGTTCTTCTCTCTGAACCTTCTCTATATCGCACTCTTGTTGGTAGTTTGGTATATCTGACCATTACTAGACCTGATATTGCTTATGCAGTGCACATTGTTAGCCAGTTTGTGAGTTCTCCTACTACTGTTCATTGGGCAGCTGTTCTTCGGATCCTTCGTTATCTTCGAGGCACTCAGTTTCAGAGTCTTCTTTTTTCTTCAACTTCTTCTTTGACATTGTCTGCTTATTCAGATTCTGATTGGGCAGGGGATCCTACTGATCGCAAGTCTACTACGGGTTTCTGTATTTTTCTAGGAGATTCTCTCATATCTTGGAAGAGTAAGAAGCAGGATGTTATCTCTCGCTCTTCTACAGAAGCTGAGTATCGTGCTATGGCAACCACTACTGCTGAAATAGTTTGGTTGCGTTGGTTACTTGCTTCTCTAGGTGTTGATCTGCCTGAACCCACTCCCATGTACTGTGACAATAAGAGTGCTATTCAAATTGCTCACAACTCAGTCTTTCATGAGCGTACTAAACATATTGAGATTGATTGTCACTTCACACGTCACCACCTTCAATATGGCACCATCACTTTACCTTTCATCTCCTCTTCTTTGCAGATTGCTGATTTGTTTACCAAACCGCACTCTACTCATCGTTTTCGCTTCTTGACTAACAAACTCTCGATGCATTTGATTAACACATCGTGAGTTTGAGGGGGGATGTTAAATGTATGTAAAGGGTAGTTATGTCTTTTACTTTTCCTAGCTCTCTATATGTATTGGCCTCTTGGCCTTGAATCCCTAATTATCATTTTACCATTTGCACTTCTTCTTCTTCTCCTCTCCCTTCTCTCTTTCATATGCATAGCTTCTAACAATATTATCTATCCAAATTTGGAGTGATAATATTATCCCTCCTTAGAATGGGATGAAGAAGAAAAAAAATGATGAATTTATAATTTAGATAGGAGAGGTGGATAAAAAAAAAGAAATTTAAAGAGTAATTATGCTTTTATCCCACATTTTCAAGGGATAAATTTATCCCTTAAAGAGAACACAACCTTAAGTGATAAATTTATCTCTTGAAAATATGGGATAAGATTATAATTAGTTTTTAAATAAATTTCATTCTTAATCATTGAGAATAGCTAATACTAATATCAGATTCATGGGTTTACTGTTTATTACATGAATTATCATTTCTCATTATTATTACATAATAACCATGAGATAAAGAATGAAAGCACAATAGAACCTGAATCATTCCTGCATACCCTTAGAGCATTTTCAATGGGGACTCTCATTAGTTTTTTTATTTTTAATAATTTTTCAATTCTTTTATACGGTTCAACATAATTTGAGAGGTTTGTTTTTTAAGCTATATCTATATTAAAGCAAAACCAATGTTAAAAGTTTTTCCCGCTCTAACTGTTATTATTACTTCTGCAATAACAAAAGTATATATTAAATAATATTTAAAAATTGTATCATAACTTTATTCTTGGCCGTTACGTGTATTAGTTAGATTAGTTACATAAAATTAAATAGATAATCATACATACAATCTATACTATTAGCAGAATTTTAATATTCCAAAATTTCTCCTCATTTGAGTGATTCTACAATCCAATCTATATAAGAAGTTTGATAACAACAAAAATTATATATCTATATTTTAAAGTTTGGACTATGCACGTTTCAAGATAGATACATTTATATTAGCTTAAAACTTTACAATCATTATCAAAAATCATGGACCGATTTCACATTCCACCAAAATTTGTTACGTGATAATTAAACCTTCAGTACGTGGCGTTGTTTAGACTAGACACACTGTCCGATAAAGGGACTAAGTAACGGGTACGAGGAATATTTCCAGCCGATATACTTCCAACTTATTTTATTAAATTGCTTGCAAGAGAACGAGTTCGTTATAGATTAATAAGTTGACCCTAAGTCGTATTCTCAAGGAAGGCTAAGCAGGGCTTTATCTATGTTGCAGAATATAAAGCAATTACAAAAGAAGGGGTTTTGAATTTTAACTAATCTAATTAATCTATCTAGGCGAATTAAATTAAAGAATTTAAAATACGAATTACCTAGGCGAAAATTAATAAAGCAATTAAATCCTAAATCTAAGAACGAAGAATTAAAGAAACTGAATTTAAACATTCCTTGAATTGATTAATTAACATGATCGAAAGGTTTGGATTAACGAATTGTGAATTAATCAAGAAAAGAACAAGAAGAAAAGAGATCATAAAGCAATAAAGAAGGCAATAAAAGAACTCACGAATTGAAAAGGGAAGTAATGCATTAAAGAATATCGGGTTTGAATCACGAACCAATCCACAACGAAATTGAAAAGACAAATAACGGAATGAAAAATCTAACTATGGTGTTTTCTCTCGTGGTCTAAACCCTAGAAAAAGGAATCGCGAAGGAGAGTGTACTTCTGAAATCACGCGTGGAGTTTTAAATAGAGTAGAAAATCCCGCCTGGGTAGCGCCCGCTGGGGGATAGCGAGCGCTACCCTAGCTCGCTGCAAGAATGGCCGAAACAGAGGGCTAGTGAGCGCTGGGGGCTAGCGAGCGCTAGGCCCCTTCTCTGTCTGTGATTTGGCTGCAAAGGGGTAGCGACCGCTAGGGGGTAGCGGTCGCTACCCCTGATCTCTGTCCGTTCTGAGCTAGCGCTCGCTACGGGGGGTAGAGCTCTCTACCTTAACGCTCGGTCCAAGTGCGATTTTTCTTCTTTTCTTCGTCTTTTGGTCTCGTTTCTTTCTCTAGTCTCGTTAACTCTTTTATGGCGATCTTTATCTACAATATAACATAAAGAAAACCAAAGTATCAACTAAATCGATAATAATAAGCGATATTATAGACTAAATTACGAGAGAAATTAGACCAAAAATAGATAAAACACCACCACTAGTTCGTTGACTCTCCACCGGCCAGCGACCATCATTTGTGACCATTATTAATTATTATTTTTATTTTTTCACAAATTGTTTTTCTTCCATTCTTGTTATTTTGTTGTACTCACTTGCGATTTATTTTTTCGTAACTCTTATTTTTTTATGGTGTGAGTTATTTACCCAGTTACCCCTGCTCTTTGGTTGCCTTAATGAAATAATGAATTGGTGTTTTATAGATATATCATGAGAGGAGGTATTTCTTCTTGGATGTGCTAATTTTTTTCTAATAGAATTTGCATTATGTTGATTTGTTAATCTTTTTATTTTTGTTCAAAAACAGTATTCACAATTATGCATAAATTATTTTAATCTCTATGTTGTATATGGGTATTCACGATTATGCATAAATTATTCACAAAGATTTGTTAATCTCTACATTGCTAATTAATGTATATGGCATGGGTATTCACAATTATGCATAAATTATTCTTCTAGATTTGGTAATATCTAAGTTGCTTATTATGCAATTTTTTTTGTTCAAACACAATATTCATAATTAGAATAAATTATGTAAATAAGTAATTTCTAATACATGAAAGGAAATAAAATGACAGTTAAAACATATATTTTTTTAGAATTCTCCACATTCACATTTCTCTACTCTAACTTAAAAATTATAATATATGAAAAGGTATTTTAATGATAAATTTAATTTAATTTCTATTCATTTTCTTATTGTATGATGCTACTCAAATAGGTATATATACGTGAAGTAATTTTAAAAAATCGCTACTTGAACGATAAGTGATTGTAATAGAAAATAATCCTCATTTACCCCCAAAGAAGTAAAGAAAGATAAAGGAGAATCAGTTTTTGACTAATATATTTTTTTTTGTTTTAACATTATTTATGCAATTTTTTAATCATTCCTTTTTATTATTATATACAGATTTTCACAATGCCAGACTCCTTTTCAGCAAATGTAATTGAGGAAAGTCTTGATGATGTGAAGAATATTATTGGTTATATTAATTTCAAGCTCGAGAAAAGGAAAACTTCCAAAGTTTGACAACATTTTTTAGAGTATATCGACAAAGATTGAATGAAAAGAGTCAAATGTGATCATTGTGGCGAAGACTATGTGAATGAAGGTAAGAAATATGGAACTTAACCTCTAAGTCATCATTTAGATGTGTGTAAGAAGAAACCAAAGTTTAGTGATGTAGATGCAATGATACTAGATCATGAAAGGAAGTTAAAGGGTATCGGTAAAAATATAGATCAAAAAACATGTCGAGATTGGATGACTAAGAGTTCAATTGCACATGATTTTAAATTGCATTGATTTGAACATGAAGTCATGAGAGATTTTTTGAAATATCCGAACTCGTATATAAGATTTATCACTAGAAATACACATGCTTCTGATATCAAGTCGATTTATGAATTTAAAAGGCAAAAATTGAAGCTCGCACTAAAAAACTTACCTGATATGTTGTGTTTGACTTATAATGTTTGGACTGCTTGTATCACTGATGGTTAAATATGTTTGACTACTCATTATATGGATAAAAATTGAAAATTAAAGAGCAAAATACTTGCATGTTGTTCGATGTCACCTCCACATTTCTAAACCGAGTTAATTCAAAAGATTTATGATTGTCTGGTAGAGTGGAAAATAGACAGAAAAATCTTTTATTTGACATTGGATAATGTTTCAGCTAATAATGCTATGGTGAGAATGTTAAAATTTAGACTTGATTTGCAAAACTCTTTAGTGTGCAATGGTGATTATTTTCATGTTACATGGTTAATACTTATCTTGAATTTTATAGTTCAAGAAGGGATGAAAATTGTTGGTGATGCTCTGGAAAATAAAGAGGAAGTATCAAATATGTGAAAGCATCAGAAGCTAAGATGATTAAGTTTAGAAAATGTGCTAAAAAACTGGCATATATATTACTTTTTTGTCTTGTTTGGAAGTCCCTACTCGATCGAATTCCACATACTTGATGCTTGCTAGTGCAGTCAAATATCGTCGTGTTTTTAGCATGCTTGTATTTGATGATATATCTTATAAGTTATCCTCAAGTGAAGAGGAGTGAGCAAGAGGAAAGATAATGTGTGAATTATTGTCTCCATTTTACACGATTAAAAATTTGATCTCAGGCTCATCTAAACCGACCTTGAATTTGTATTTTATGGAAGTATGGAAGATTGGAAAAAAAAAATTGACAAGTCAAGATGAAATTGTGAGGTCTATAACACTTCTGATGAAAAATAAGTTTGAGAAATATTGAGAAGAGTATAGTGAAATACTTGCTATGGGGCTTGTCTTTGATCCTATGATGAAATTGAAACTTTTGGAGTATTGCTAACAAAGAAAAAACTTTTGGAGTATTGCTAGCAAATAAATGGTATTGGTGATTCTTTGAAATCTAAACCTTCTAGTTCTAGCTCGAAAGTTAGAGAATATGAGTGTTTTGGAGAAGATGGAAGAGAATGATTCGGAAGATGATTAAATTTGGACTCTATTGAGCTTGTTGTAAGTTATGTGATGCATGACTATAGTAACTACAAAGGTGAAAGTTGTGAAACAAAGTCGCACTTAGATTAATATTTGGAAGAAAAATGGTTGGATAAAACTGCTCATATTCATGTTATTAAATATTGGAAAACTAATGCATTCCGCTTCAAACAACTTACTATAATGTCATGTGACGTGCTTAGTATTTCGATAACAACGGTAGTTTCTGAATCTTTCTTTAGACTTCTCCCCAACAAAGTACAAGCTATTATATGCACGCCTAATTGGTTGCACGTAGGGATGGCAATGAGTCTAGGACCCGATCTGGATCTAGTAGTCCAGATCCTCTTTTATAAATTTGGGTCGAACAAATATTGGATCTGGATCTAAAATTCTTTTTTTCAAATCCAGATCCGGCCCGAGATCCGAAATTAAATATATACTATAGTAATATATATATATATATATATGTGAATATTTATTTTAACTTTTAATTAATTTTCTTTAGAAAATTAGATTACTGATGAAATTCAAGATACTAGTTATTTTTTATAATTCAAAATGTATCTTTATCTATTTGATTTAATTATTTTTTCTTGTTTAACTTAATGAAAAATTACATATTTTCTTTTTTATTGATAAATTTACAATGAATATCTATATGTTTGTTCCATTGTTACTGAAAATTACGATGAAGATGAAGAAAAAATTGATTTCATTGACATTTAAATTTTATTTATTATTTAGTCTTATGCTTATGTAAAAGAAGTATATATCTTACTGTCGTCTTTTTTATTTGTGTAGGATGTTGGTCATTTTGAAAGTAGTAGTAATATGAATGACTTTGAGCTCGATGATTAAAAATATTGGTTCTTTGAATGTACTCATTTGAATAAGTATGTCATTTCCAAACATATATATGTTGGTTTTGAAAAAATAAATTAATGTTTGGATATTTTTAACGTAATATTTTTTCTAAATTTGAATATTTGTTTAATAAAAATATGGATATGAATCTGGATCTGTGGACCCACAAATCCAATAGATTTGGGTTAGGATCTAATTTTTTTAGATCAAAAGAATCTGGACTGGATCTGGACAAAACGAAGAAAAATGAATCTTCATCTGAACTACATAAAATTTGGTTCAGATCCGGCCCATTGTCATCTTTAATTGCACGGATATCCTTTAGGTAATATTAATTTAATTAAATTTTAAATTATTGTCATGTGTTATATTTTAATATTAATTTCTTTTAATAAATGACGAAAAAGAATTTGAACTCGAAGATGATCAAGTTGCAAAGACTTCCAAAGTTGCTCAAGTCGAAGATGATGGTCATTCAACTATTTAAATTTATTTGCAAGAGATCAAAACTATATTGATTACTATTTCATACACCAGTTTAAAACTTTTCGAATTAAAACAATTTTTCAGTGATAGCTCCAAATCTAAAGGGAGGTGGTCTCAGTAGAGATTGACTTTAGATAGAAATCCTTCAATCTACACTTAGTGTTTGACTGATGGACTAATATCTTAAGTATAACAGTGATGAAGTGGTGGTTTAAAAGTGTACTCGATTATCAGAAAACTTAATGTTATGCTTCAAGTTTTCACTTAATCAATATTTAGTGTATGCAATATAGTGTTAGATAATAATGAATACTGAAAGTAAATAGCAAAGACATAGAGTTTAGTTTGCGTAGTTCAGAGATAAAAACTCATACGTCCACGAGTCTCGATGTGAGTAGAGGGTTTCCAACTAAATGGAGTGTCTTACAGTGATTAACCTTAAGAGGTTTGATGAACAATTGATTCTGATCACATCCAGCTAAAGACTGAGTCTAAAACTAGATCTATTTTTTCAGTTGCAAATAAATCGCTACTTAAGAACACACTATGAAATATCAAATATAGCTTGAGTGTTCTAGAATCTGAAATCTGAGAGCGATTGAAAGCTTGAGAGAGTTGAGAGATTGAATGCATAGAAAGCTTGGTACCCGATGTTTGAAGCGTTTCAAGAAGCGAGGTATTTATAGGACACTCTCAAGAATGTATCCGTTGTGAGAGAGAGCTTCGTCCGTGGCATTTGAAATACTTCATGTTGGAGTCGTCGTCCCTTTTACCATTTTTGGTGTTTGCAACAAGATTTGCTTCACCTACTGAGATCTTTTCCAGAAGTGAAAATGACTATGGAAAGTAGTGTACCCCTCAGTGGTAAGCTGAGAATGAATGAATTCTTCAATGCAGAACTTCAGATGACGTTGTCTTCATGCTTCAGCATTTCTTCAACTTCATTACTTCAAGACTGGACTTCAGTAGAATGGTCCTTCAGTATTGGTCGTAGATATGAGTTGTTAAAACTTCAGTACTGGTCTTTATATTTTAGTCTTGAGTTCTTCAGATTGTACCTGCAAAACTGATGACAAATTATGAGTTCTAAAGCAAGACTAAGGACCAGATTTCAGTTTTGGACTTAATACATCTTTTATGGGAGGTTTTGGAATCTTAATCAAAACCTTTATAAATATTTCCCAACATGATGACAATTTTACCCGATTCACCCCAAGCCCAACCTGATGACGTCATGGACTGGACTTGGGCCTAAATCTTAAGCTCGATGGATGAGGGTTTGGACCAATGTTTAGGCCTGACATACCCAAGTCCTCCCAAAACCGACCCGAAAATTTAAATATTAAAATTAAATTAAATTAATAGACATTTAAATTATAAATTATAGATTTTCAAGTAAATATATATGTAAAATAATATAAATACTATTATTGTTATTAATATATAATAAATATAAATTAATAGACATATTAATGAATATTAGAATATATATATAAATGTATTTTATAATAAATTAACTATATATTTTTTAATATAATATTATAAATTAAAAAGTAAGAAAAAAAAGTAAATATAAAAAATAAAAATAAAATAAAATATGGAGTCTATAAAAATTTATGGAAATTCATGTAAATCAATAAAAAAAAGTGTATTCCACAATTTTATCAAATCTACTAAAATTCATGTAATTTAATTAAAAAAAATCAGCCAAACTATAAATAAAATCTATGAATTTTCTAAATCCATGAACTTTTTAAGGGTTCTAAAAATTCCAACTGTTTCCCAATTGAATACACCTCTATTCATTTGATATGTTATGATAATATGTGGACTTTTTAAAATTTTATTATTGTTTGTATTTATTTTTACAAATATAGAGTCGTGAAAAAAAAATATCAATGCGTATTTGCCAAAGTCTATAGCCCGAATGGCCTGGTGGACTAATCTGAAACCCTAAAGATTAGGGTTAGGGTTGTAAATTTTCAATTTAAAAAAAAAATCAACCCTATTCAACCTGGAGCGAAAAGCTTGACTACTCAGTGGGTTAGCCTGAAACCGAGCGAGTTGACCCAATTGACATCTCTACTTGCGGGTACTAGGTTGAGCTAGTTTAGGGAGAGATTATATTCAATAAGCTATAAAAGAGCATTAAAGTGCGAAGATGGTTCATAAAGAGTATAGTCCTGAATACTTTGTAACTCAAATTCTATATTAGTACACATTGACTATTTGGGCGTGGCCTTCCAAACTGTATTATCAATTTATGTGTATTCTTGTACACTTTATTCTGCATACAATTGTGCCATAATTTTGATAAATTATCTCCCGTTTCTAATTTCAAATATAGCTTGAAATAGACAATTAACAATTTACGAATTTTATCAAAATGTATCATAAATAGCGGAGGGAAAGATGACCCCACTTGCATGTGGATAGAGCTAGCACTAGTCATATATGTAATTTTATCTAGTACTACCTAGTTTCATTTGTATGTATTTTCTAGGCTCATTTTTCATAACTGAAGTCGGATATTTTTCAAATTCCAACGCTTACTTTTTAAAGTAATTTTGGACAAGATTGATCAAGTTGCAGTATATAATTCCATATAGACGAGACAATACATATAAAATTAATAAAATATAAATGGTGAGAGAATGATATATGTATATATATATATAAAAACAGGAACAACATGGGACGACAGTAGATAGAAATTGTTGTAGAGTAATAATTAAAGAAAAGAAAACAAAAGGAAATAGTGGGTTGGGAGAAAATTAAAAATGCCCCTCTTTCAAAAGTGGATGTAGAAAATGCCCCCCATTTTTTTTTTGATGTTAAAAATGCCCTTTTTAAAAAAAAAAAAACCAAACTAATGTATTTTGTGTGAATGTTTGTGCCCAAGTCAAAGTTGTACATATATAATATAATTTAAATTTGTTTTAAAAGATTCTTTCTTCTTCTTTTAACTTTAGAATTTACAACAAATAATAAATAATTGAGGGACGAAAATTAAATGTGTAGTATGATGGACTATATAATGAAATAACATTATAAAAAACTTGAACTAACGTAGACATTGAAACTCTAAAAAAAAACTATCTCATATTTCATTTTCAATCTATAAACGAGGCTTAAACACATCCGTGGTGCGGAATTTTCAAGTGAAATTTCAGATACGCGTTTTTATCATGAATATAAACGGTAGATTTTTGGGATCCCTCGAAAATTCTTCGGACCGCTCGGGGCATGTCCATGAGCGGTCCGTGTAATAACCGAGAGGTCCCAACTTCTGTATGCATATTGATATTATTTAAACATTACTCTATATTTTATTTTGCAATTAAAGCATGTACGAATAATATAAACAATAAACTATGTATTAACTTGTCATATATTGAATGTTTATTGTTTAATCTTTTGTATTTTTTTGTTAAAATATGATTAAAAATCTTAGAATAATTATTTAGATGGATTGCATTTGGGATCCCTCGTAAAAGTGTTGGACCCCTCGGGGACATGCCCCGAGCGGTCCAACACTTTTACGAGGGATCCCAAAGATATTGTGTATAT